>ONZH01007344.1:0-36411 GCA_900303285.1 Rhinella marina
TCAGTGTGAAGTCTTGTTCTCTTTTGCCCTGGGCTCCAGGTGCTGCATTTTATTAGGTCAGCTCCTTAATTGGTTCCTCCCCTTTCCTCCTGTCTGTAACGTATATAAGTCCTTCTTGGACACTTACTCCTTGCCTGAGCGTTATAAGTCATCCTGACCTTGCGAAGGTTCCCGTATTGCCTTAGTCCTGCTGTAGTGTGAACACCGCTCTAGTCCTGCTATAGAGTGAACACTGTCTTGGCCTGCTGAAGTGTGAACTCCGCTCTAGTCCTGCTGAAGTGTGAACACCACCCCAGTCCTGCTGCAGTGCGAACATTGCCCTAGTCCTGCTGTTGTTTGAACACTACTATCCAGTACCTGGCTCCTGTTCGTGGTTCCTGTTCCTGATTCCTGCCCCTGGCTGATCCTCTCCGGTCTGCTTCCAGTGCATTGCTGACTCCAGTCATCCTTCCTTGGTGTGTGTCTGTCCTGCGTATCTGTCTCTCTGGTGTTTTGCACCTTAGTACTCTGTCCGTCTGGCCAGCTGTCACGAGTATTGTCTCACCCCAAGAGGTAGCGACCTGGTGTACCTCCTTGGGAAAGCCTATCCCCACCATCAGGGGTACTGTGAAGAACGGGAGGTACACTTAGACAACGCCCTTAGGGGAAGACATTCTCGTGACAAAGTGGATCCACATCCACTGATCTTGACAGTACGCTCAGGCCATCGATCCCGCTGGTCACCCCAAGCCTGCTGTATCGGATCTATTAAGTGAGATGAGACGTCAAAGTCAGCGCCAGGATGTTTTAATGCAATTCATGCAAAATATTTCTGCCCGCCTAGACGCCATTTCTCCTCCAGTAATTGCTGCACCACAAGTCTCAGCAACTCCTCCAGCTTCCGCGCCTGTGACCCCGGATCAGAGTGCTTCAGGAATTCATCTGCCACTGCCGCCTCGTTATGGCGGGGATTCCAAGTCCTGCAGAGGTTTCCTTAACCAGTACCTCATACACTTTGAGCTGCATGGACACAAGTTTCCATCTGAACGGGCAAAGATAGCTTTCATTGTGTCCCTGCTATCTGGTGAGGCCCTGGCACGGGCAAATCCTATCTGGGAGCGTGGCGGCCCAGAGACTACACGTCTGCAGGCGTTTCTGGCTACCTTCCGGATGGTTTTTGAGGAACCAGGCCGCACTTCATCTGCTGCCTCTGCTTTGCTGCGTCTATGCCAGGGTTCCATGACTGTGGGCCAGTATGCAATTCAGTTCCGGACACTGGCCGCTGAACTAGCATGGAATGATGAGGCTCAGCTAGCAGTTTTCTGGGAAGGTCTTTCAGGGCGGATTAAAGATGAGCTAGCTGGTCGTGACCGTCCATCTACCTTGAATGATCTGGTCACTTTAGCTACCAGAATTGATCTGCGTTTCAGGGAGCATTCCAGGGAGGACTTGCGTAGCAAAAGAGCACCTCGCCTTGCTCCTTCCTTCCAGAGGCCGATCCAGCCTCCAGTTTCTGCTTCCTCGGAGGAGCCTATGCAAGTGGAACGTCTCCGATTGTCGGATCAGGAGCGACAATGCCGCAGAGCTGAGAACTTGTGCCTCTATTGTGCTGGCAAGGCCCATTTTGCCCGGAATTGTCCGCTGAAACCGGGAAACTCCAAAGTCTAGGACATGTTGGAGAGGTGGTTCTAGACGCGGAGAAGTCCTCTCCTAAGCTTTCAATTCCAGTGATCCTCTCTCATGAGAGAACCAGTGTCACTGTGTCTGCCTTCCTGGATTCGGGCTCCGCTGGTAACTTTATCCTGCAAGATCTTGTCAGTCAGTACCGGCTTCCAACCTCCCGGCTGTCGAGACCTCTATCTGTTGCGTCGGTAAACGGAATGCCACTACCTGAGCCAGTGCAGTTTGTTACCATGCCCCTTAGACTGCAAGTTGGGGTTTTGCACTCTGAGGAGATCATCTTCTATGTCCTGCCAGCTTCCGTGAATCCAGTCATTCTTGGTCTTCCCTGGCTTCGCCAGCATTCTCCAACCCTGGACTGGCACTCTGGTGAAATCCTCCGGTGGGGACCCTCTTGCCTCTCCACCTGCCTGTCTGAAGTCCGGCCCACTCCTCCGCCTCCACCGACAGGGGATCTATCAGGACTGCCATCACAGTATGCCAGTTTTGCTGATGTATTTAGTAAAAAGGAGGCTGCCATCCCACCGATCCTATGATTGTCCAATTTACCTTCTACCTGGAACTACTCCCCCTCGCGGTCGAGTTTATCCACTCTCGCTTCCTGAGACCCAGGAGATGTCAGTCTACATCAAGGAGAATCTTGAGAGGGGATTTATCCGCAAGTCCACTTTGCCAGCTGGTGCAGGATTCTTCTTCGTCCAGAAGAAGGATGGATCTTTAAGACCTTGCATAGACTATCGGGGCCTTAATCAGATCACCGTCAAGAATAAGTATCCGTTGCCATTGATCCCGGAACTCTTTGACAGAATTTGTGGAGCGAAGATCTTCTCCAAACTAGACCTGCGAGGGGCATATAATCTTGTCCGCATCCGAAAAGGAGACGAATGGAAGACCGAATCGAATATCTCGTCATGCCTTTTGGACTTTGTAATGCCCCAGCGGTCTTTCAGGATTTTGTCAATGATGTTTTCCGGGACCTGCTTAATGTCTGTGTTGTGGTCTACTTGGACGATATTCTAATCTTTTCTCCTGATCTGACCTCACATCGGAAACATGTCCGTCTTGTCCTGTGACGGCTCAGAGAGAACCAGCTATATGCGAAACTGGAGAAGTGCATTTTTGGGAAAAACTCTCTGCCGTTCCTTGGATTCGTTGTCTCTGATACCGGTCTGAAAATGGATCCAGACAAACTTAAAGCAATGTTGAACTGGCCACGCCCCCAGGGTCTCCGAGCATTTCAGAGATTCTTGGGATTCGCCAACTTCTACCGCCAGTTCATTCATAGTTTCTCTTCTCTCACCGCCCCGATCTCTGCCCTGACCAAAAAGGGAGTGAACGCAAAAGTATGGACCCCGGAGGCAGAGGCGGCTTTCACCGAGTTAAAACAGGCTTTTACCTCTGCTCCTGTTCTTCATCATCCGGATGTCGCCAAGCAATTTTTCCTAGAGGTGGATGCCTCTTCCATTGGAGCTGGAGCAGTCCTATTGCAGAAGAACTCCAGAGGCAAGATGATTACCTGCGGTTTCTTCTCTAAACTCTTTTCTTCTGCTGAGAGGAATTCTATCGGGGACAGGGAACTCTTGGCCATTAAGTTGGCCTTGGAAGAATGGCGACATTTGCTGGAAGGTACACAACATCCTGTGGTGATTTACACGGACCACAAGAACCTGGTCTACCTCCAAACTGCACAACGCCTAAATCCTCGTCAAGCTAGATGGGCACTGTTCTTTTCTCGTTTCAACTTTGAGCTACACTTTCGCCCTGCTGAGAAGAATACCAAAGCAGATGCTCTTTCCCGGTCATTTGATTCTTCTGATCAGCAAGAGGAACTTAACCACTGAGCTATAGAGCTCCATGTTAAACTGCTGAACAAATATTATGGCTAAAAACCTAAGTAGTAGTAATTACATATTTATTTTGTACCATACATTTTTTTTTTACAATTACTATAAAAATATAAAATGATACTTCTGTTGCATATGACTACCTAATACATGGCAAACTTCTATGAGGTTTTTCAGCAATGGTTTAACATTGAGCTCTAGCTCAGTGGTTAAGGTTTTTCCCTTTAATGTACATGGTTGTATGTTTGAATCCTGGCAGAAACATTTAAAAAATAGAGGTTAAATAAGACTTAAATACAAAGGATGTCCCCAAGCATACTGAAAATACTTGAAGATACCCTCTTCATGTTCATATGGACACAGCAATATATGGAGTCAGAACATGAATTCCTAAACTGGGAACCAGAGTCTTGACATCACACTGCTATGTAGGAGGAGCAGAGGCTCATTCCCAGCCTGCCCCGTTCTTCCTCCTACACAGATCAGCAGGGCATTGGGCTGCTATGGAGTGCCCATGGCTCAATGGTGGAGCAGGGAGCGAATAGTTCCCTGCTTCACAATTATAATCAGCTGTGCTGTGGGCCCCCACAGAAGCAGTGGGCCTGGGTATGGTGGATGCTGCCGCCAGCCCTGATTCGGGTAAAACTTCGGTCTGATATTACAGATTTTAGGGTCTTTGCATTATTTTATATATAATTCAATCTGTTAATCATTGATTGTCTAAATGGGTTGAAACTGCAGCTTGATACTACAAGTAACATAATACCATAGTAACATAGTTCATAAGGCCAATAAAAGATATCTGTCCATCCAGTTCGGTCTGTTATCCTGCAAAGTTGATCCAGAGGTTGCCAAATTGGAAGCCAATTTTCCCCACTTTAGGGGGAAAAATTCCAGACTCCAATCAGGCAATCAGAATAACTCCCTGGATCAACGACCCCTCTCTAGTAACTATAACCCGTAATATTATTACACTCCAGAAATACATCCAGGCCCCTCTTGAACTCTTTTAGTGAACTTACCATCCCCACCTCCTCAGGCAGAGAGTTCCATAGTCTCACTGCTCTTACCGTAAAGAATCCTCTTCTATGTTTGTGTACAAACCTTCTTTCCTCCAGATGCAGAGGATGTCCTCTCGTCACAGTGCTGGGGATAAATAGATGATGGAAGAGATCTCTGTACTGACCCCTGATATATTTATACATAATTATAAGATCTCCCCTCAGTCGTCGTGAATAACCCTAATTTTGATCATCTTTCTGGGTACTGTAGTCCACCCATTCCAGTTATTACTTTAGTTGCCCTCCTTTGAACCCTCTCCAGCTCTGCTATGTATGCCTTGTTCACAGGAGCCCAGAACTGTACACAGTACTCCACCTGTGGTCTGACTAGTGATTTGTAAAGTGACAGGACTATGTTCTCATCACGGGCATCTATGCCTCTTTTGATGCAACCCATTATCTTATTGGCCTTGGCAGCAGCTGTCAGACATTGGTTTCTACAGCTTAGTTTGCTGTTCACTAAAATTCCTAGGTCCTTTTCCATGTCAGTGTTACCCAGTGTTTTACCATTTAGTATGTACTGGTGACTTGCATTATTCCTTCCTATGTGCATAACCTTACATTTGTCAGTGTTAAACCTCATCTGCAACTTCTGTGCCCAAGCCTCCAATCTATCCAGATCCATCTGTAGCAGTGTACTGTCCTCTTCTGTGTTAATTACTTTACAGAGTTTAGTGTCATTTGCAAAAATTGATATTCTACTGTGCAAACCTTCTACAAGATCATTAATAAATATATTGAAGAGAATAGGGCCCAATACTGACCCCAGTGGTACCCCACTAGTGACAGTGACCCAATCTGAGTGTGTACCGTTAATAACCACCCACTGTTTTCTATCACTGAGCCAGTTACTTACCCACATACAGACATTTTCCCCCAGTCCAAGCATTCTCATTTTATATACTGACCTTTTATGCTGTACAGTGTCAAAAGCTTTGGAGAAGTTCAGATATATGACATCCATTAATTCGCCGAGTTCAAGTCTAGAACTTACTTCCTCATGTTATGGGGTGTTTATTTGTTATATATATATATATATATATATATATATAAATCCATTCATCCTTCATTCTGGAGTGAAATTGCAGCCTGATTGTTGTACACATTTTAGAGTGCTCAAGTTGTATTATACATAAGTATATCTGTTAATCCCTAATTGTGGAATTGGTGTGAAATTGAGGCCTGATACTGCATGTTTTGGGGTGTTTATTTTATATATATATATATATATATATATATATATATATATATATATTACTAACATCCATTCATCCTTGATTCCGTGGTGAAATTGCAGCCTGATGCTACACATTTTAAGGTGCTCATGTTCTATTACACATAAATATGTCTGTTAATCCCTAATTGTGGAATTGGTGTGAAATTAAGGCCTGTCTAATCTTGTCTAATGTATGCAGTCCTGGAACAGCCGTTTGAGGGTGCATATCTTTTTTTCAAAACATGAACAAATTACTGGTTTGGAATCGCACATCGTATATCTAAACGAGCAAGTTTGAACACTTCAACACATTGGCAATTTGGAACAGAGTTTGCTGCTCACTGAGCAGGCACTCTATGAGGTTGATGTGGAGGTGGGTGGAGGCTCAGGAAAGTGAGGTAGGTAGCTGGATAACAGTTAGAAAGCAGGGTTGAAGGAAGAGTGCCAGGGAGGCTAGCCCTGATCTGACACATCCCAACAAGTTTGCAAGGTTGGCAGATGAGAGAGATGTTAGTTTAAAGAGAACACTGCTGCAGTAAGACACTTCCTGTCAGGGGAATGTCGGTTCCAGTAAACAGGGGACTAGAAGAGCAGGGCAGACCAGATAGGTGCTGGTAGTGGGAGATTCAATTATTAGGGTACAGATAGGGTGATCTGTCACAAAGACTGGGATCGTTGAATGGTGTGTTGTCTTCCTGGCACTCAAGTTCGACATATTGCGGATCGGGTTGACAGATTACTGGGAGGGGTTGGCAAAGATCCAGCAGTCATGGTCCCTATTGGAACCAATGATAAAGTTAAAGGTAGGTGGAGAATCCTTCAAAATGATTTTAGGGATTTAGGCAACAAGCTTAGGGCAAGGACCTCAAATGTAGTGTTTTCCAAAATACTACCTGTACCACGAGACACTCAATAAAGGCAGCGGGAGGTTAACAAGTGGCTCAAGAACTAGTGTAGGAAAAAGGGGTTTGGGCTACTAGAGAACTGGGCTGACTTCTCTGTCAGCTACCGGCTCTATCATAGGGATTGGCTGCACCTCAGTGGGGAAGGTGTGGCTGTTTTGGGGGAGAATATAGCTAGAAGGTTGGAGGAGTGTTTAAATTAGGGACTAGGGGCCCCAGGTTAAGGGGCGCCTGCCCTGAGCTCTCTGGCCCAGTCATTGCTACCATCAGCCCGGTGAAGTAGTCTTCCGAAGTACTCTACATCCCTGGAGAAGCAGCTCCTCTCTATATTACTCACCTACGGAGTCGATGCCGACATCAAGATGGGCTCCATGAGGCACTTACTGCGGGACTTTGCATATCACATTTGGAGGCCTTCATATTGTGAGTTCCTCGGCTAGAGGGAAATACTAAGTCCCTGAGACACCTCTCCTTTTTATATATACACGTTTTAATTTTTTTTATCTCTGTCTTTTTCACACTCTCCCAGATTAAACCTCTACCCCCTAGTTAAGACCTTCCTCACTTAAAAGTCAATAGGCCTACTGCAAAATACTGGACACTTGCTGGTCTGAATATTAATTTTTGCTCTGCCCCATATATTTAAAGGGCCACAGACCCAATGTGGCCCTTTAAGGCATGCATTGAAATCTCTTATTTGATGTAGGGGTGATTTAAAATGTAAAAGGTGTGAAAGAAATTAAGTAGTGGATAAACAAAATGGTGCTAAGTTGTATTTAATTATCAAATAGTCTCTATCTTCTTATTAATCTCCATTAGATGCCACTTTATGTTTACAATAAATATGAGTCACCATCACTTGATTTCTATAGGAAGTTAACTAAGGCTGCAGAATGAGGAACCTGGCAGAACTTGATATATTTGGGCATGGAATTTTTCAGATGAGTACTGTGTTTGTGTCTACGTGTCATTAGCCATTACCATTTTTTGACTTGTTGTTTTAATGTATACTTGTATGTTTGTGATTGGATATATTAAAATTGATGGCTAAAGGGGGGTGGCTAGATCCACCATATACATCTAAGAAAATTGGCTCTCTAGGCATGACTGCTTCAGAGAATCATTTTACCAGCAAAGTTGTCTGGGTATTCGATTCTTAGGCCGGCCACATCCCCTGACACCTGGGAGAAAACTTATTAACATAGTTTGAATCCCACAGACAAGAGAGTGCAGTCTCCTAGTTTGGGACTTGTCCTAAATTGCAGGGACATTATTGGTGCCCCGTGTGAGGAAATCCATCAGATATCCAAGGGGACGATCGTGGAAGAGCTTTGGTCATTACGGCAACTGGGAACTGCATCTTCAAATACACAGGTAAGATACTTTGTTCTTACTGTTCAGGAATTGAGTGATTGATTTTCTTTTGTGTGGTAAATGAGACTGATGAGTGTAAGAAATGAAGATGAAGAAGTGAAATGAAATGTTGTGTGTAAAAGAGATGCCATGGTAGGAATTATAGGAACTAGGAAGTGAGAGAAAACCAAGCCAAGAGAGATTTGAGTAACAGTGCCTGCATATATGCTGGCTTAAGCAGGATCTGAGTCCCTGGCGGCGTAGTGTGTTACTGACGGTAGCCTTTGTTACGTTGGTCCCAGCCTTCTTCAGGTCATTCACTAGGTCCCCCAGTGTGGTTCTGGGATTTTTGCTCAGAGTTCTTGTGATCATTTTGACCCCACGGGGAGAGATCTTGCATGGAGCCCCTGATCAAGGGAGATCATCAGTGGTCTTGTATATCTTCCATTTTCTAATTATTGCTCCCACAGTCGATTTCTTCACACCAGGCTGCATGCCTATTGCAGATTCAGTCTTCCCAGCCTGGTGCAGGTCTACAATTTGTCCTTCGACAGCTTTTTGGTCTTCACCATAGTGGAGTTTGGAGTGTGACAGTTTGAGGTTGTGGACAGGTGTTTTATACTGATAACAAGTTCAAACAGGTGCCATTACTACAGGTAATGAGTGGAGGACAGGGGAGCCTCTTAAAGAAGAAGTTACAGGTCTGTGAGAGCCATAAATCTTGCTTGTTTGTAGGTGACCAAATACTTATTTTCCACCATAATTTGCAAATAAATTCTTTAAAAATCAGACAATGTGATTTTCTGGGTTTGTTTTCTCATTTTGTCTCTCATAGTTGAGGTCTACCTATGATGTAAATTACAGGCCTCTCTCATTGTTTTAAGTGGGAGAACTTGCACAATTGGTGGCTGACTAAATACTTTTTTTCCCCTCTGTAGTTAGTGAGCTATTAAAGTGCCCACCTCTCTGTGATATCCACTGGTACTCAAGATGCCCAATCTGCAGAAATTTGTGTGAGCAGAGTTGGAAGCCCAGTCCAGAACTGGGGGGAATCAGTCTTGCGGAACTGTGTGTGAGCAGACCGGTGAACTTGCAGAGCTGTGTGTGAGCAGGCAGTGAGGAGAATTAGGATATTCGCATGTAGTGGAATAAGGGGGCATCCACTCTTCTTCAATGGGAACCAGGTAGTCAAAAGCTCTGAAAGAGGGGCACCCCTCAGGAAGGGAGATGACTGCAGTGGATATTATAGAGAGACAGTGTGGAGGAGGGGCATTGAGAGATATAAACAGAATATTCAAGAGAGCAGGCATACTAAAAGATAATTGTTTAAATCTAGAAAGATGAATAGAGTTCCAAAGCAAGAGTAAAAGCAGTGGCACCATTCATTGAAGGTTAGGCAGGTGAAGATGGTAAGAGGACGTGAGAAGGTGAAGAGGCTGGGCAAGCAGTGGTTATGTGGAAAGCAAAGATTGCATGAAGAGAATGATGGAGAAAGGATTGGAAAGTGAATATTTTTACAGAAGGGAATGGAAAGAGTTTATTATCATGAGTGTGAAAAAAAGAGGAAGTAGAGGCTGCTGCTTTGATGAGATTGAATCGGCATTGTCATCCATCTCTTGTGGGGTCCCCAGTGTCTTAAGTCATAGATGTACAGTGCCTTGCGAAAGTATTCGGCCCCCTGGAACTTTTCAACCTTTTGCCACATTTCAGGCTTCAAACAAAAAGATATAACATTTAAAATTTTTGGTGAAGAATCAACAACAAGTGGGTCACAATTGTGAAGTGGAACATAATTTATTGGATCATTTAAACTTTTTTTGTAATAATAAAACTGAAAAGTGGGGCGTGCAAAATTATTTGGCCCATTTACTTTCAGTTCAATAAACTCACTCCAGAGGTTCATTGAGGATCTCTGAATGATCCAATGTTGTCCTAAATGACTGATGAAGATAAATAGAATCCACCTGTGTGTAATCAAGTCTCCGTATAAATGCACCTGCTCTGTGATAGTCTCAGGGTTCTGTTTAAAGCACAGAGAGTATCATGAAGACCAAGAAACACACCAAGCAGGTCCGTGATACTGTTGTGGAGAAGTTTAAAGCTGGATTTGGATATCAAAAGATTTTCCAAGCTTTAAACATCCCAAGGAGCACTGTGCAAGCGATCATACTGAAATGGAAGGAGTATCAGACCACTGCAAATCTACCAAGACCCGCCCGTCCCTCTAAACTTTCATCTCAAACAAGGAGAAGACTGATCAGAGATGTGTCACGCGAGGTCGGCGTCGTGCTCCCTCTGCACGACATCGCCGGACCTCTCCGCCCCCCTAGTGACGAGCAATAGGGAATTGAAGTGCTGGTCTTGTCAGCCAGCACTTCATGAGTTAATTCTCTGTTTGGGTTTAGCCATGTGGTGCTGATCACACCACATGGCTACTTTGCATATTGTTTGGACAGCTTGCTCCGCCTCAGGTCATGTGATGCTGGCCACATCACATGATCCTGGGTGGGCTATTTAAAGATGGCAACTGCCTCACTCAGATGCCTGTGATTAGTTTATACTTTTGATCAGTGCTTGTGCGACCTTGTGTTTTGGATTTGCTATTTGGACTCTGACTTTGGACTTGGACCTGGACCTCTCTTCTCTTGACCCCTGGTATTTACGCTATCTCCTGTGTTTGACCCGGCTTGCTGACTACTCTATCATTGTGTTTGTTCCGTCTGTGTTTTGTCTCTCCCTGTGTTCCCTTTCCCTCCCTCTGCACTTACCCAGTATAGGGAACGTCTTCGTGGTTGTCCGCGGCCGCCTAGGGCCGTTTGAGGCAAGTAGGTAGGGAAAGAAGGGGGGTTTCAAGTACAGGGCACACCTTCCCTTGTCTCCCCCGTGACAGAATCACAGGCCGTATCATATGGAGCAATTGCGGGTGCTCACGGACCAGGTTCAGGGTATGGCGCAGATGATCCAGGACCTGGCCGAGAGGCTCCTACATCAGGAGCAGCTACAACCTGCACTAGTAGCGGCTCCCTCCACATCTAACCCCATTGTGGAACCTCATGTTAAATTGCCGGATCGGTTTTTGGGGAACCGGAAAACTTTCCGTTCCTTTAAGGAGAGCGTAAAAATTGTATTTTCGCTTACGTCCTCACTCCTCGGGTGCCGAGCAGCAGCGGGTAGGAATAATTATTTCCTTGCTGCAAGGTGATCCGCAGGAATGGGCCTTTTCTTTACCGCCTGACTCCCCAAGCTTGCAGTCTGTGGAAGCATTTTTCAGGCCTTAGGCCTATTATATGAGGAGCCTGACTTGACTTCTGTAGCTGAGACTCAGCTCAGAGACATTCGGCAGGGTAACCGTCCAGTAGAGGATTACTGTGCTGAGTTTAGAAAGTGGTGTGTTTCCTCTGGATGGAATGACCCTGCTTTGAGAAGCCAGTTTAGGGTGGGCTGTCTGACCATCTTAAGGACTTACTTGTCAGTTACCCTACTCCTGACACCCTAGAGGCGGCCATGACACTAGCCATTAAACTGGAATCGTCGAGTGAGGGAGAGACGGACGGGAACGTTCAGATATTCCTCAGGGTGTCGTCCTGCCTGAATCCCCTCTTCTGAGGTCCACCTTCTACCAGGGTCCCGGAGGAGTCCATACAGTGGGGAGGAACTTTGAGAGATCAGAGACGCTTGAATGGAACCTGTTTCTACTGCGGTGAGACGAACCACTGGCTCCAGCAATGCCCGAAACTTCTGCCCTCTAGAGAGCTTTCTGCCGGAAGTAAGGTAACCCCAGCGGTGGTAAGGAGGAAAGTATTATTACCTATCTCCATTGCGTACAACCAACTCAGGGGTCCGGTAAAGGCTTTTGTTGATTCTGGTTCTGCCATTAATTTTTATTGATTTTGATTTTTATACAATCTGTGGGGATTCCGCTAGTTCCTTTAAGGAAGGTGATTGAAATTATCGCACTGGATTCCACTCCATTGAATAATGGGAGAGTGGAGTTTTGTACTCCTGAGGTTGTATTAACTGTAGGATTTACCCATACCTAGTAGACCTTGGTCACATCTGTCCATGGACTTTATCACGGACTTGCCGTGCTCTGAGGGTAAAACCGTGATATTTGTGGTGGTTGACAGATTCAGCAAAATGTGTCATTTTATTCCTTTGTGTAAATTACCCTCTGCAAAGGTCTTGGCGTCCGTGTTCATGGATAATATTGTCAAACTGCATGGTGTTCCTGAGAATATCGTTTCTGATAGGGGAGTACAGTTTGTGTCTAGGTTCTGGAGGGCGTTCTGTAATAAGATTGGTATCTCTTTGTCCTTTTCATCAGCCTTTCATCCGGAGACCAATGGTCAGACTGAACGTCTTAACCAATCCGTTGAGCAATATCTCAGATGTTATGTTTCTGATAACCAACATGTGTGGGCCAGATTCCTGTCTCTGGCTGAATTTGCAATTAATAATCGTGTTAATTCATCCTCTGGGATGTCGCCGTTTTTTCTGCCAATATGGGTTTTCATCCACGCTTTGGGCTCCTGTTCCCCCATCTGCGTCGGTTGTCCCAGAGGTCAATGATTTTTCTCAAGAACTGTGCACAGTTTGGGCACAGGTTCAGTCGAACCTGGAAAGGCCCAAGGAGTTCAAAAAGCTAAGGCTGATAGAAAACGTTCTAAGGGTGTGAATTTTAAGGTTGGGGATAAGGTATGGTTATCGACTAAAAATCTCAACATGAGGGTACCATCCTACAAGTTTGCACCTCGCTTCATTGGTCCTTACAGGATCACCAAGGTGATCAATCCGGTTTCTTTTAGGTTATGTTTACGCCGACCTCCCTTCGTGTTCATAATGTTTTTCATGTGTCTTTGCTCAAACGTTATGTTGCTCCGTTGGTCCTGAGGAACAGTCTCCTCCTCCGGTTGAGGTAGCAGGACAAATGGAGCATGAGATTGCCAGAATTGTGGATGTGAGAAGGGTCCGGAATTCCTTCCAGTACCTCGTACATTGGAAGGGGTTCGGTCCTGAGGACAGGTCTTGGGTACCGTTGACCAGGATGCATGCAGACTCGCTCATCCAAAAGTTCCATCTGCAGCATCCCGATAAGCCTGCTCCCGCTGGTAAGGGTCCGGTGGCCCCTCGTGAAGGGGGGGGGTACTGTCACGCGAGGTCGGCGTCGTGCTCCCTCTGCACGACATCGCCGGACCTCTCCGCCCCCCTAGTGACGAGCAATAGGGAATTGAAGTGCTGGTCTTGTCAGCCAGCACTTCATGAGTTAATTCTCTGTTTGGGTTTAGCCATGTGGTGCTGATCACAACCACATGGCTACTTTGCATATTGTTTGGACAGCTTGCTCCGCCTCAGGTCATGTGATGCTGGCCACATCACATGATCCTGGGTGGGCTATTTAAAGATGGCAACTGCCTCACTCAGATGCCTGTGATTAGTTTATACTTTTGATCAGTGCTTGTGCGACCTTGTGTTTTGGATTTGCTATTTGGACTCTGACTTTGGACTTGGACCTGGACCTCTCTTCTCTTGACCCCTGGTATTTACGCTATCTCCTGTGTTTGACCCGGCTTGCTGACTACTCTATCATTGTGTTTGTTCCGTCTGTGTTTTGTCTCTCCCTGTGTTCCCTTTCCCTCCCTCTGCACTTACCCAGTATAGGGAACGTCTTCGTGGTTGTCCGCGGCCCGCCTAGGGCCGTTTGAGGCAAGTAGGTAGGGAAAGAAGGGGGGTTTCAAGTACAGGGCACACCTTCCCTTGTCTCCCCCGTGACAGATGTAGCCAAAAGGCCCATGATCACTTTGGATGAACTGCAGAGATCTACAGCTGAGGTGGGAGAGTCTGTCCATAGGACAACAATCAGTTGAACACTTCACAAATCTGGCCTTTATGGAAGAGTGGCAAGAAGAAAGCCATTTCTCAAAGATATCCATAAAAAGTCTCGTTTACAGTTTGCCACAAGCCACCTAGGAGACACACCAAACATGTGGAAGAAGGTGCTCTGGTCAGATGAAACCAAAATTCAACTTTTTGGAAACAATGCAAAACGATATGTTTGGCGTAAAATCAACACAGCTCATCACCCTGAACACACCATCCCCACTGTCAAACATGGTGGTGGCAGCATCATGGTTTGGGCCTGCTTTTCATCAGCAGGGACAGGGAAGATGGTTAAAATTGATGGGAAGATGGATGGAGCCAAATACAGGACCATTCTGGATGAAAACCTGTTGGAGTCTGCAAAAGACCTGAGACTAGGACGGAGATTTATCTTCCAACAAGACAATGATCCCAAACATAAAGCAAAATTTACAATGGAATGGTTAAAAAATAAAGGTATCCAGGTCTTAGAATGGCCAAGTCAAAGTCCAGACCTGAATCCAATTGAGAATATGTGGAAAGAGCTGAAAACTGCTGTTCACAAACGCTCTCCATCCAACCTCAAAGAGCTTGAGCTGTTTTGCAAGGAAGAATGGGCAAGAATTTCAGTCTCTAGATGTGCAAAACTGATAGAGACATACCCCTAGCAACTTGCAGCTGTAATCGCAGCAAAAGGTGGCGCAACAAAGTATTAATGCAAGGGGGACTAATAATTTTGCACGCCCCACTTTTCAGTTTTATTATTACAAAAACAGTTTAAATGATCCAATAAATTTCGTTCCACTTCACAATTGTGACCCACTTGTTGTTGATTCTTCACCAAAAATTTAAAATGTTATATCTTTTTGTTTGAAGCCTGAAATGTGGCAAAAGGTTGAAAAGTTCCAGGGGGCCGAATACTTTCGCAAGGCACTGTACCAAAAGATTGTGTTTTAATGTTGCTTACTCTGTGTGTACCTTCTGCTTCAGTGCAAGGACAGAAAGTAAAACCCCCACTAGATAGATCATCCACTTTTTATGGGTTCTCTGCAGAAGAGGAGGAGGGACCGAGAAAAATCAGATTATAAAAGAAAAGAATCTTGGCATTATTTGTTAATATAGAATTGCAGTAGTCCCTGTTTAAGATATTGTTTTGGCAGATGTGGTCTGAATGAACTGCAATCTGTAATGCAGTATTTAGATAGATTTCTGTCTCACATTTACCCCAGTGTTCAAAAGTAGATGTGTACTGCTGACATTGGTAATTTATCAGTGCATTCAGTGATTGGTCTTTACTAGAAACATCTTTAAAGTTAAAAAGTGATAAAGTGAAGTTTAGAGACTTTTGAGTATATAAATGAGTATGCTTGTCTTCTGTCCCAGATGTTGAGGTTATAGGTTATAGATGTATGTCATTTATTAGTGGTGTAAAAAACGTATTATTCGCTCTGTGCTGAAGTGGGAAAGTGACAGCCCTTTGTAGCATGTATTAGTAGCAAAAAAAGTTTTATTTGGCCTACAGCACCAAAGTTATATATTGTAAAGCCTTCTATCGTTTATTAGTGGTGCAATAAAACATATTATTCACTCTATGCTGAAGTGGAAAAGTAACAGCCCTTTGTAGCGTGTATTAGTGGCAAAAAAAAGTTTTATTTGGCCTACAGCACCAAAGTTACATATTTTAAAGCCTTCTATCATTTATTAGTGGTGCAAAAAAATGTAGTATTTGCTCTGTGCTGAAGTGGTAAAATTACAGCCCTTTTTAGCGGGTATTAGTGGCAAAAAAAGTTTTATTTGGCCTACAGCTCCAAAGTTATATATTGTAAAGCCTTCTATCATTTATTGGTGGTGCAAAAAAAGTTTTATTCGCTCTGTGCTGAAATGGGAAAGTGACAGCCCTTTGTGGCGTGTATTAGTGGCAAAAAAAGTTTTTTTTATTCAAATGTTTTTTATTTGGTTTTTAATACACATTATACATTAAAGTAACACAAACCCCTTCCCGCTCCAGCCCCCCCTCTTTATTCGATTCCCCACCCCCCCACAGAACTAAATCTGCATATAGTCCATAGTTAAGTTGTGCACTATACAATTGTGAGTCCATTTGTCTTGACGATGATGTTTATCAGTTACTTGTACACTGAAAAGAAAAAACAACTGCAATAAAACCTCATTAACCCCTTCGCGACCAGCGCCGTACATGTACGGCGCTGGGGCGATGCGGGCACATGGCGCCCGCTCGCGGGTGCGGCGGGCGTCATGGCCGGCAAGTCTCTGCTGTTTCTAACAGCAGAGACTTGCCGCTACCTACTACATCGGCGGCGTCTTCCGGGTTGACTAGATGCCGTGATCACACGTGATTACGGCATCTAGTTGCGTCTAAACCCGGAAGCGTTCGCTTCCGGGTGGTGTACAGACACCCCATGTGGCCAATCGGGGTGTCTGTACACCATATGAAAACTGTAATCCTCGCTGGTGAGGATTACAGTTTTCAAACTGCAATTCTTATTCTGGC
This sequence comes from Rhinella marina, assembly GCA_900303285.1. Classification (NCBI taxonomy): domain Eukaryota; kingdom Metazoa; phylum Chordata; class Amphibia; order Anura; family Bufonidae; genus Rhinella; species Rhinella marina. Next base: position 16,404 of record ONZH01007344.1, read on the forward strand.
CACTAGATGGCAGGCCAGGATAAGAAATGAGCAATTCATGGCTTTCTGAGTCTATAAAACCCAGAATTGCTCATAAAGAAAAAAAAAAAAGCCACAATATATAAGCTCATATTTGAGCTTTCTAATAGTAAAAAAAAAATTAAAAAAAAATGTTAAAAAATATATAAAAAATAAAAAAGATGTAAAAGTTCAACTCACCCCCCTTTCCGTATAAGTAAAAAATAAATACCTAAATAACAATAAATATAGACATCATGGGTATCACCGTGACCGAAAACGCCCGTACTTTTAAAATATAAAAAAAAAAATTCCAATACGGCGAATTGTGTGGCGGAAAAAAGCGTCCAAATGGCGATTTGCCGTTTTTTGTCGCTTTTTTTTTCTAAAAAAAATTAAATAAAAAGTGATCAAAAAGTCATACACACCCCAGAATGGTATCAATAAAAACTTCAGATCGTCCCGCAAAAAATGAGCCCCCATACAGCTCTGTACACATAAATACCAAAAAGTTATAGGGGTCAAGATTTGACAAGGAAAAAAAAAAAAAAAAAAGGGCAACTTTCTAATTATTTTATCACTATGAAAACGCAGGAAAAACTATACATATTAGGTATTGCCGGATTCGTACTGACCAGTAGAATGAAAGTCATGGATCAGTTTTAATGCACATCGAACGCTGTAAATAAGAAACTGTAAATAGAACTGTAGCGGAATAGCGTTTTCTTTGCAATTTCACCCGGTTTGGAATTTTTTTCCCGCTTCCCACTACACCGTATGCAATATTAAATGGTGGCGTTGGAAAGTACAACTTGTCCCGCAAAAAACAAGCCCTCATACAGCTATGTGAACAGAAAAATAAAAGAGTTATGGCTGTTTGAAGGCAGGGAGCGCAAAACGAAAATGCAGAACCGAAAAAAGCTCCGGTCGCGAAGGGGTTAAGCATGCACGTCTCTTTGTATATAATTATTTGCCCTGCCATGATGCAAATATAACATATTTTCAAACATAGGTAAGGTACTCCTATTTTTTTTTTATTTGGATCAACTGTTTCACTCTTACTTTAAACTCCTGAATAGTTGGTGGCTCAGGGTCTATCCAGTGATAGGCTATGAGTTTGCGAGCTTGATACATAAGTCTCAAAATGGCTATTTTCTGCCCTTTTGCTATTGGAAGTGATCCTACACATCCTAATATGCAAATATGCGCTGTAATTTCAATACTTGTCTGAAAGGTGTCATCTATCAATTCTATTATTTCTGACCAATACCTTCTCAGTCTGGGGCAGTTCCACATAAGGTGTATTAATCCGGCTAAAGGGTCATCACATCTTGGACAGTTGTCGTTTTGCCTATATCCCTTTTTTTTTTAGAAGTTTTGGGGTCCTATAGACTCTATGTACCAAAAGTACTTGTGACACCCTGTGTGCTTCACTGACAGCCACCTCCGTAAAATTAGTTAGTACTTCTGTCCATTTTTCTTCTGTTATATCAGGAATGTCTATTCTCCACTTATCTAACAATGTTAAGGGACATTGCTTGTGCTGTTTATCCAATAGAAAGAGATAATGGGTGGATATTATTCCACTAGTACTCCCGTGTGAGCTAGTAAGTTCAATAATAGAATTGGATGTAGCGTACAATGCCACTTTCTCATGCTCATTTCCAAAAGTAAAACCTCTTATAGCATCTGTGGTTCTTAGTGCTGTCGCTAGGGGCTCAATCGCTATGGCAAATAAGGGGGGGATAGAGGGCAACCCTGACAAGTGCCTCTAAATAAAGGAAAGGGCTCTGAGAGTAACCCATTAGCTCTTATTCTTGCTGTTGGAGAAGCATACATAATTGAATCCAAGAAATGAATCTGTCACCAAATCCTATTCTACGGAAGACTGCCCACAAGTATCGCCACTCCACACTATCGAACGCTTTAGCCGCGTCTAGTGACGCAATCGCTGCACCCGATGCTGATACCGTACATGCCTGTATATTCAAAAATAGTCTGCGTATATTTACCACCGTTTACATATTAGGCATTAAGCCTGCTTAATCCGGCTTGGGTAATACAACAATTATAGCTTGGTTCATTGACGCTGGAAGCTGTCCCCTCTCTCTTGCCTCTTCATATACCCCCAGAAGCACCTCTTTATATGTTTTAAACAGCTCAGATGGAAGGCCATCTACACCTGGGGCCTTATTATTTGATATGGTTTTTAATGCTTCTTCTAATTCTTGTTGAGTAATCGAGGCATCTAGTAATGCTTTCTGCTCCTCATTTAATATCTGCAGCAAAAGTGGTGTTAAAAAGGAGTTGAGTTCAGCTTCTGTAGGGTATTTTGTGAAGTGTATAAGGACGCATAAAAAGAACTTTTAGTACATCCTCTGATTGAGAGATCATCTCACCTGCGTTGGATTTCAGAGTAGCTATATATGCAGTATCTTTTTGAGGTCTCGACAACATAGCTAATAAACGCCCCGCCCTTTCACCTTCCTCATAATATCTTTGTTTCTGAAAAAAGCATTTATTATCTGCTAGCTTTAGTAATCGCTCATCACACTGTTTTCGAGCTGTTTTCCACTGCTCCGCTTTTTCCTCTGTTGGGTCTGCCACAAATAACTTTTCTTAATTGTTGTTCCAGATCCCTAGTCTTAGTTCTAGTTTTATTTTTAGTTCTGCTAACCTCTGCAATCAAAAGACCTAGAAGAAAAGCCTTCAAGGCCTGCCATACCACTGATTTGGAAACAGTACCTTCATTATATTTGAGATACTGTATTAAATTATATCTAATACCCTCTACTTCTTCTATCACCTGGAGCCAAAATGGGTTGAACCTCCAGATAGTATTCCTTCGGTTCATTGGTGGATTAAAACTGGCTGTCAGCACCACTTGAGAGTGGTCAGAAAGGCGCCTAGGTAAGTATTTTATATCCTGAATCAGGCATCCCAGGGCAGCATTACCTACAAAGAGGTCTATTCTAGACAGAGAGCTGTAGGAACTAGAACAACATGAATATTGCTTCTTGTGTGGGTTTCTGAGTCTCCAAAAATCCAACAAAGACACCTCCTCTAGCAGCCGTCCAAAAGCTGTCAGCCCCCGAGATACCACTGGTTGCGTAGGATGGAATCGATCAAGACCAAGATCCGGGACCGCGTTGAAATCACCCATTACAAGTACTGGTACTTCAGGTTGTTTGGATATAAATTGTAGTATTCTCCTTAATGTATGTGGAGAGTATGGAGGAAGTATGTAAACTCCCACTAGTATACATGGTGCAGTGAAGACCAAGCCATACAGGCATACAAAGCATCCTTCCTTATCTACCTCTTTTAATAAACATGTATATGCTATGGCAGGGGTGTTGCTAGGGTCTCAAAAGATCCGGGGCCCAAGCCCCAGTGAATATGGCCCAGTCCTCTAAGTCGACCCTCCCCCCCGCACACTGCCATGTACTGCATTTGCTACACATCAGCATGTACTTCTGACATCCAGGGCTTCCAGGTGATGTCTCCTCCGATGTAGATCTTCTCTGTCATCATCTTCTACATTCAGTCCAGACAACCTCTTTCAGCAGCCTTTTCTCTGCAGACTCTTGGACCCAGACTCTTTGGCAGTATTGAAGTCCGGCTGCTACTGCCAGGTCAGTGAGATTGTCATGTGACATGTCAGTGACGTCACTAGGGGCAAGCATAACGGGAGAAAGAGAGAGATGGGCAGGCACTGCCTGGCTGCTAGTAGAAGCAGCGTCCCTCCCCAGTGAAGCAAGCAACAGAGAAGATTCAGCAGTAGGGAGGGTGGCCGGTTAGATGCAGGCATTCACTGACAGCTCTGCTCAGCAAAATTCAGTCCTTTTATACTTTTAAGGCCCCTTGCAGACGAGCGTGTGTCCCTCTGAGAGTCCGCAGTGCAGCACCCATCCTGAACTTCCAGCACTGTATAACAGTGATAGCATTATGGCAGTGTCATCTAATACATTCCAGAACTGTAAGGGTTACACAGCATCATAAATCAATATAATGCTATGTGACCCCCAGCAGTGCTGGAAGGTCAAGATGGGAGCTGCACTGGGGACTATCAGGCTCAGTGTCGGACTGGGGTACCTAGGGCCCACCAGTAAAAATTATTTTGGGGGCCCACCGTACGGATACATTCAAATATAATAAATAATCTAACAAGTTTTTTATATGAACATAGGCTGGTTGAGGGGCTGTACATAGAATATAAGTATGTAGTACAGTAAGTCTACTGTGTTATGTGCCACTTGTGCAAGGGGTGGGAGACTAGAGGCCCATCTTGCTCAGGGGCCCACCGGGGGATTCACCTGTACACCTGTGGGCCAGTCCGAGCCTGATCAGGCTCATCTGCAAGGGGCCTAACTTGGCAGTTGTTTTAGGACAGCGGCGGTCTTTCCTCTTGGTGGAGTGATGCACTCTGTGACAGTGCACAGAGTAAAGTACTCTGTGCGCCGTCACCAGGGGAAGATTAAGGGTACCTTGGGCCCCAAGCTGTTGGAGAAGTGTAGGCCCCCCTGTGCCCCAGTACCTTAAACCGCTATAATCTAATTGGTACATAATAATATAATTAATGTATTATTCTTTGGCAGTTTATTTATTTATTATTATTGTTTAAGATAAAACAGACATTCCTTATCAATTCATAGATGCCCCAATCTATGCTGATTGCGGCATGTAAGGCAAATACAGTAATGGTTGTGGCGGATGATCTAGAGGACTGACAGAGTCCAGCTCTCTTCTGCTTCTGTCAGACCCCTTTCTTAATCTACACTAGGGTCAATATTAATAAGTGCTGTATAGTATATAGAGGCATTGATGCCACCATACACTGTATAAAATAAAGTACATTTAATACATCCTGTATTACATGCAGGAACATACTACACATCACACACATACCATTACATATTACACATCACACACCATTACATACTACACATCACGCACACACCATTACATATTACTAGAGATGAGCGAACATGCTCGTAACGAGCACTGTACCGCTCGGCTCCCCTGCGCTCGTATGGGCGCAGGCAGCCGCTTCCGTCCTCCTCACCCGACGGAAGCGGCTGCCTGAGCCCATGCGAGCGCAGGGGAGCCGAGCGGTACAGTGCTCGTCACACATCATTACATATTACACATCACACATATACTACACACTTACTTTTAAGCAGGATTCCTGGGGCTCCATCATGAATTGTAAGGGCAGTTCTGCAGCTAGAGGAGGAGCACAAGGCAGAACTGAGCACCATAACTTGTCTAGGTGTAAGCACTGCATGGCCTGACAGCCCTCTCCCTCCCTCTCCGACCTAGGCCCTGACTACACAGCTGCACCATTTTACACCAGCCCTGGGAATGTCTGGCTGCATAAACACCAGCTGGTGGATAAGATGGTAAGGGTTAACAGGCACCACAGCTAGCCAAGGAATAAGAGAGGGGAGGGGGTAGGGGGCTCTAACTAGCAATTCTTACTTACAGCAGTGTCGGCTCCTCTGGCTGGGAGCAGGCTGGGAGGAGGAGCCTTCTTCTAGACTGCTGTGTGTGCACCGTCTGTGCCCTGATCTGCCTTGCAGTCTGTAGTGCACTAGATGGCGCCAGCACCCAGGCAGTGTAATGGAGTAAGTGAATAGTGCAGTGCAGTAACAAACAGTCTCCCGATGTTCGGGGCAGTGTTAGTTTGATTCGGGGCCCCAGCCCCGGATAGAAAGCCCTAGCGACGCCCCTGTGCTATGGACTTATGCATCATAATACTGACTCCTTTCGACTATGCCAAACCAGTAGAATGAAAACACTGCCCCAGCCATGGTTTAGACAATAATCCAACCTGATCATCCCACAAGTGTGTTTCTTGTAGACAGTATATTGCTGGATGATGCTGTTTCATACATTCCCACATTGCATATCTTATAGTAGCCTCTTTCAGACCCCTCACATTCCAGCTAATGAATTTGACATGTTCAGCCATTTTGACATATGCCCATCAGGGCGAAATAATTTTGGGCGGACATGCTCCAACAACGCTCCAAGGCGGACCCTCAGGCCTCCCCATTGATTCGAGACATACATTTACAGCTTTACATTGCAGTGCACCATCTACTGTAAGTACAATGTCATAACGCATTCCATTATCTCCCTTATAAATCCTCCCCTTCCCGAAAAATTTCCTCCTATCCTGAAACATGAAATTCCTTCCAAACAAGTTCCCACTAAAACACTTCGGACTATGGCCCGAAGCTTGTGGACCTCTGATACAATTGTCAGGAAAATCTCTACCCCAAAAAATATTACAACTAGAATGTATTAGAGAACTGCTATCAAAAAGATAGTTAACTAAATAATCTGTAAATACAACGACTATTGCTTAACTCCTCGACCCCCTTAAGACAGCCGTTAATACGGCTAAATAAAATAATACTGCACATGTGCTATTAAAGGCATATAAGACACATACAGTATGTAAAAATCGGCATAGACTCAGCACACCTCATCCGGTAGGTATTTGTAAGTGCTACTCAGCCAGTTCCTCAAGGATCTCTGTTAGCTTCTTCTCTCAGTTGGTTTCAATTACGATCCATCCACTTCATCGCTTCCTTTGGGTCTTCAAAAAAATGTGTATATCCAATGGCTGCTATTCTAAGCTTTTGCTGGGTATATCATTGAATATGTAGCTTTCAGGTTTCTTAGTCGCCTTTTGATGTCTATGAATCTTGCTCTCTTTTTTTGTACCTCCATGGAATAGTCCGGGAATAGGGACACCTTTTGTCCATTGAACGACAGGTCAGGCTTATCTTGAGCAAGACATAAAATAATGTCTCTGTCTCTATAGTGCAGGATTTTCATGAGAACAGGCCAAGGGGGGCTTCCAGGAGGTAAAGGTCTGGTCGGGACTCTATGAGCTCTTTCTACCACAAATAATGGAGTAAGGGAGTCCACTCCAAACACTTCCTTCAACCAGTTTTCAAAAAATTCTGTGGGGTTCGGCCCCTCCACTTTTTCCGGCACCCCTACCGCTCACACGTTGTTTCTGCGTAGTCGGTTTTCTAAGTCATCTTGCTTGGCGGCAATAATATCAAGTTTCCTGCTCTGGTCCCCCACATCTCTTTGTAATGGTGGTATTGCATCTTCTACATCTCCCACCCTATCTTCTAGAGCGGTAGTACGTTCCGCCAGTTTTTTGAGGTCCTGACGCACTATGGCTATATCCTCCTTTATCCCCCCCACCTGCTTAGGGCTGTAAGGGATCTCCCGCACTTGTTTATATCCTTCATTACATCCTTCAGCGGGGGTTCCTCAGATTCAGAGTCCTGGGATGCCCCCCCTCGCCTTCCCTGTTCCGCCATATGAGACACTTGCTTTTCCTGCCCTGAACCTGAATTCTCTAGTCATTCAATGTCCGATTCCTCTTCTCCATCATCAGGTATGTGTACCAACTTATGACAAGTCGCTTTGGCTTCTAAATCTGCATTCTCAGAGCGGGCATATTTCTCAAGTCTGGCTGCTGCTGCTTGTTGCACTGAGTTTGCGTGGCCGGGTTTGCTTGGAGTTGCCGCGTCCGCGCCATCTTGGATATCCTTCTCTGCTCCCCTCTGCTCTTTTTTCTTCACCATGGCCAAGTGTTTTGAGAGCCACAGTGGTCTTTGAAGGTATCTGACCTCTACCAGTCTCTGTGAGGCAAAGTTCAATGCGGTATAGATCTCCTGCCAGGATAATTAATCAGGGTGTCTCCGGAGCTCACTTACTGCACGTCCTCTCACATGCCTTGCTGACCACACCCTCGCAAAAAAAAAAAGTTAAATTTGTCCGACAGCGCCAAAGTTATATATTGTAAAGCCTTCTATCATTTATTAGTGGTGCAAAAAAACTTATTATTCACTCTGTGCTGAAGTGGAAAAGTGACAGCCCTTTGTAGCATGTATTAGTGGCAAAAAAAAGTTTTATTTGGCCTACAGCGCCAAAGTTATATTTTGTAAAGCATCCTATCATTTATTAGTGGTGCAAGAAAACGTAGTATTCGCTCTGTGCTGAAGTGGTAAGATTACAGCCCTTTGTAGCATGTATTAGTGGCAAAAAAAAGTTTTATTTGGCCTCCAGCTCCAAAGTTATATACAGTGCCTTGCACAAGTATTTGGCCCCCTGGAACTTTTCAACCTTTTGCCACATTTCAGGCTTCAAACAAAAAGATATAACATTTTAAATTTTTGGTGAAGAATCAACAACAATAATTTGGGACTTATCCTAAATTACTTTAACATGTGGTGCCAAAACGGGAAAAATCCATCAGATATCCAAGGGGACGATCGCAACTGGGAACTGCACCTTCAAATACACAGGTAAGATATTTTTCTTACTTTGTGCCTTCCTACTTTTCATGACCACTGTTCGAGTATTGTCCTTTTCGGAATCTTTGAGATTTTAAAAGAACACCTCCTTGTCTGTGGTATAGAGTGAGTGGTGTGCCTGAAACCTAGGTGTATGATGAGAGTGACGGAGATTGCCTGTGTTTTATAATATGCCATGATAGAAATTAAGGAACTGGAAAAAAAGAGGAAGTTAGAATATCAAGAAAGAGATTTCAATGCTTGCACATTTAGTTAGTATTTAAGGTGCCCACTTCTCTGTGAGGTCCACAGGGATCCTGTAGGCCAACCTGTATCTTTGCTTTGTGCATCGTGTGAGCAGGTTGGTGCCCAGTTAGTTACGCTCTGCGTGGTTTAAGCAACTGGGGGTACGTGAGTCATTGGATTCGCGTGTGAGTCATTGGATTCACGTGTAGTGGGACAACACAAAAGGTGTGTGTGTGTCCGATTGGAGAAGGGACGGATCCACTCTTCTCCAATGGGGATCAGGCAGTCAAAGGCTCTGAAAGAGGGGCGCCCCTCAAGGAGGGAGGTGACTGCAGTGGATATCATAGAGAGGCAGAAGAGGAGGAGGGGCAGTGAGAGATATAAGCAGAATATTCAAAAGAGGAGGCATGTCAAAAGATGAGAAATCTGGAAATCTAGATGGTTTAAATCTGGAAAGTTCCACAGTGAGAGAAGTAGCGCATTCGTTGAAGGTTAGGCAGGTGAAGAAGGTAAGAGCAGGTGAGGAGAATGTGAGAGGCTGGTCTTGATGCAGCGGTTCAAAGGTGGCATAAAGAGAATGATGGAGAAAGAATTGGGAAGGGAACACATATATGTATGTATATATATGTTTTTACTTTTAAAAAGCAAAGGAAAGAGTTAAACATGAGTGGAGTGAAAAAAGAGGAAGTACTGGCTGCTGCTTTGAGAGGGACTTAAACGGCATTTTCTTTGTCTTCCGTCTCTTGTGGGGTCCCCGATAGTCATAAATGTATCATTTCTGTAGAAGAGGAGGATGAGCCGCGAAGAATCAGATTCTTATCAGAATCTGATTATTTGATAACATAGAATTGCAGTAGTTCCCATTTCAGATATTGTTTTGGCAGATGTGGTAGTATTTGAAAGAAGATGTGTCAGTATATACTGCTGCTATTAGTGATTAGGAAAAAACCCTATCTTTAAAGGAAAAAAATTATTAAGTGTTTATTAACTTTAAGTTTCAAAACTTTTGATTTGCTTGAGTATGCTTGGCTTCTTTCCCAGACTTTGCGGTTCGTGAAAAAGAGGAAGTATGGATAATGTCTGTTTCTTTTGAAAGTAGATTTGCTATAAGGATTTGGAATTTAAAGTTAAGGTATTGATAATAATATCCAGGAAAGGAAAAAATTAGAATTGAGTCAAAAGAAAATCCACGTGGTAAAAGATGAGCTCATTCTTACATTTGATATTATGTGCACATTATTTTTCATTTTGTTTGTTTGCAAACTAAAGATTTTGTGAGTTTTATTTTACAGCCCGAATTAATGGACGTCAAGGAAGCCTGTTGTTTTTCCCAAATGTTTAATTTGGTGGGGATTGTGCCTAATCTGTTTTTTAGGAGTGAAGAAAAAGACCAAGAAATCCTAATATATTCGGCAGATCTGCATAAAATATCATTTTCATTGATTCTGTGCTGAAAACTTTTCATGGAGTCATGCATATATTTTTTTGAGTTTTTATTGGAGCTCCAATGCATACTGTATTTGTTTGTGTGTGAAGTGTGTGATGGGCCCGTGTCTGTCTTTGTTCGTAATCATTATATGTTTCATGTTACACATCTAGCTAGAAATGATCAAAAAAGGAGAAGTTACATTTTGCCATACGACAGAGGGTGTGGTGAGTGACGTAGAATTATATTATACAGAGACAGCCTCTTGTGTTCCTCCCTAAACACGTATAGTGTGATATGTCACTAGAGTTGGAGAAAGAGAAAAAAAATGAAATTGGTTCATTTAATTTTAACAAGTCGCATAAGCGTGCAAGTGGGAAAAAAATAAGACAATAAGATTGGTTTGTTTTAAAAACGTTATTAATATGTGGTATTCAGACAAGTGTGTTTATAAGAGGTCTGTAAGCAAAATCATCAAATAAGTATAATAATATGTGGTTAAATCAAATGGAATGTCTGAAGTAACTGTGTCACCAAATATTTCATCTGTCAATGAAAACTAGATGATAGATAAGGTTTTCCGATCGGTTTTTATTTTCTGATTATTTTGTTTTATTTTCTGAACATGATGGGAGCATTTGATTTGTTTGGAAAAAAAAAAAGTAACAGCATTTGAAAAGTATTAAGATAATTGTTTTATAACAGTCATGTGGGCCATGAACACGGAGTTCTGGAGGAGATACAGCACTTTGAGCATCTTGAGTCTACAGAAGATTTTCAGCATTTTGATAAGAGGTTGAGTTACCAGACTACATAAAGGTTTAGATGTCATATGAACTACGGAGCAAGTACATTCAGATCTGATTCATAACTTTGTCAAATATTGAGTTTTCTCTCATAGATGGTATAGATGGATCACACAGAAGACAGGATATGCTGTCAGTGCCTAAACTGATGTTGTCACCTAAATACCACTCCCTTCTGTAATGTGAGTACAGGAGGTAGAGCTGAAGGCACTCACTGAGGCTGGTAAGATGGTTGTGGTCAGATAACTAATATTCATATAGATTTCATATATGCCTTTGGTATCTTCCATGATTATGGTCTGATCTGGGGGAGCAGAGGTTTTGTTGGATCCATGGGAAACCCATGAAGAGTGCTGAGTGTGTGAGAGTTGTTTTATGCCCTGATGCTGTCCAGAAGAAGAAAAAAAGAAAAAAGACAACAAGTTGGGAGATTAAACTGCTATAACTGCAGACCTCCAGCCAATACCTGAAGCCAACCTAAGGTTTACGTGACTCGGCCAACCCAGGCCCAGAAGACCTCTAAAGTAAGAGCAAGGAGTGATAACAAGCTCTGGAGGGTAGGTAAAATGGTGCCTTCTCAAGTGCACTCTGCCCGTTGATGATGAATTCAGCACATGGGTTGATGTATGTGTCAGGAGGAGAGATGGTGGGAATTCCAGGGGTCCAGCAGCGCTGCCACCAGGTTTGTCCAAGGTTACATGTGGGCCTGTAATAATGTTGGAAGAACTTTGAGAGTTCCAGAAAGGCATATACCTAGGCCATCTTGCCTATTTCAGAGATTGCAGATGGACTGCATTAAGTTTCCAAAGGTGGGGCAGCATGAATATGTCCTTGTCTATGTTGATCTATTTTTTCAGGAAACACCTGGTCTGTAGTAAAAGCAAGAGTAAAAGAAGATACTGGCTGAGGTAGTAAGTAGAGGAATACTGGATGTAGAACAAGCCTTTTGACACTTTTTGTCTTTCCTAAAGTGGTAGGAGCCCTTACAGGTCAGCTCTGACTGTTGAACATAAACATGTGTGTAATTCCTTTTAGATCTGGACTCAAAGACTAGTACCTAGTTCATATAAAGGAAAGTTTGGATCCCAGATTTGATGGTCCCTAATGAGTGCTGTGTTCACCATTCCAACATTGGTGAAGCCAAACATATTTACATTGATAATATACTTAATGCTTATGAAGTTTGCCAAATAATGAGAGATTATAGAATTAGCAAATAATCCACACAGTGAGAGGAAAGGTGGTGTGGACTCACTTGGATATGGTTTAATCAGGATTGGATTATTGAGTAAAGTCTGAGTATTACATCTTTGCCCCATTATGTTCATTATGTTCTAATTTGTGTCCTAACTTCACTAACAAAGGTTTAAGCAGATTTAAAAAAAAAAAAAAAACTGGCTGGTCTATAACATACTGAAAGAATAGCAACCCACTTGGCAAGTATCGAGCAATCGAAAAATGATGATGGTATGTGAAACGGATGCATATAGATGGCTGCCACCTCACCGCTCAGTGGTCTGTGCCTTAGCTAATCATCCCTGAGTTTGAAGAAAGAAAAGAGGTCCTTTACAGGTTCCATTACAACGTGTACCGGAGCAGATTTTATTGAGAAAGAGAAAAAGATCATACTATGCACATGTCATGATAAGGATGGTATGGTTTGGGTGGCTGCTGAAGTGGAGTATACTAAGAGGTTAAGGGAGATTTATAGAGCCACTAATTCTAAGAAAGAATTGTCCATTGATTAGACTGATTTGCTGTGTTGACTGAACCCAATTAACTGATTTAGTTAAGTAAAATGATAGGTTGATGGTTGATGCTCTCTTTGTAAAAGGATACTAAATTTGTTGTTTCTGATTAAATTGGCAGTAAGGTCAGAAAGAAGATATTATCATCATCACCTGACTTTAATAATAACCTGTATACTGAATGTGAATCATGGAGAATCTACAAGAGAGGAATATACATATATACATCAATCCAGCCTGTGAATACTAAACCTGACGATTCAGATGAGAACTAAGACATCGTAGACATGACAACTTTGAACTCTGATGATTATTGGACATTTTGCCTCGCTTCTGATTGTGCCCCTGTGCTGTGCAGGGAATAACTTGGAATAACTTAAAGGAAAATGCAGGGAAAAATGCTGAGTGTCCAGTGGAGTCTACCATAGATGATGAATGGCTTATCAGCCCTGATCTGGGGAATCCAGTCAGAATGTAGTCATTGGGGGAGTCCTCTGGATACCTAAGCAGGCTGTGTACAAGAGGAGGAAGACACTTATTTACTTGTGTCTCCTTCTCCATCCCATGAACAAGAATGAACAGATATAGGATCTGCATTGATGATATAGGGTCTGTCCTGATCGATACACCTCAGATTAATGGATGGCCCATAGGCCCTGGTTTGAACTGAATATAGTCAATTGGGAAACTCTCTTTAGACTATTAGCAAATTGTATTCAAGAGGAGGAAACTGTTAAAGAAATTTAGTTAGTTGGTGAACACAATTGTGCTAGGGTTGTATATTTCATTATTAGGTGGTCTCCATCTCCTTATAGACATATCTCTTATATCTTATAATCTCTAAGCTCCATTAGATGTCACATATGCTTAAAAATAAAAATGACTCATAATCACTTGATATGTCTGTAGGAAAACAGGAACTTAGCAGAAGTTGAAATACGCATATGGAATTTCCCAGATAGATGAAGTAATGTGTATCCCATTGGCTGCCATTATCACACTTTTGATTTGTTGTTCAATGTAAACTTGTATGATTGTGATTGGACATATTAAAATTGATGACAAAGGGGTGTGTGATTACACCATCATGTATTACTAATAAAATTAGCTCCCTGGGTGTAACCAGGAGAGATCTGCATGATCAGCAATGAGACTGGACGTGCATTTCTTGTGCTGTGGCCGCACCCTCTTACCATAAAGGGGGAAATTTAACATAATTTGAACACCACAGACAACTGAGTATTAAGTCTAATTTGGGACTTATCCTAAATTACTTTAACAGTGGGTCACAATTGTGAAGTGGAACGAAATTTATTGGATCATTTAAACTTTTTAGTAAAACGTTTTTTTTTTTTTGAAAAGTGGGACGTGCAAAATTATTCGGCCCCCTTGCATTAATACTTTGTTGCTCCACCTTTTGCTGCGATTATAGCTACAAGTCGATTGGGGTATGTCTCTATCAGTTTTGCACATCTAGAGACTGAAATTCTTGCCCATTCTTCCTTGCAAAACAGCTTGAGCTCTTTCAGGTTGAATGGAGAGCGTTTGTGAACAGCAGTTTTCAGCTCTTTCCACATATTCTCAATTGGATTCAAGTCTGGACTTTGACTTGGCTATTCTAAGACCTGGATACATTTATTTTTGAACCATTCCATTGTAGATTTTGCTTTATGTTAGGGATCATTTTCTTGTTGGAAAATAAATCTCCTTCCTAGTCTCAGGTCTTTTGCAGACTCCAACAGGTTTTCATCCAGAATAGTCCTGTATTTGGCTCCATTCATCTTCTCATCAATTTTAACCATCTTCCCTGTCCCTGCTGATGAAAAGCAGTCCCAAACCATGATGCTGCCACCACCATGTTTGACAGTGAGGTTGGTGTGTTCAGGGTGATAAGCTGTGTTGCTTTTATGCCAAACATATAGTTTTTCATTGTTTCCAAAAAGTTTGATTTTGGTTTCATCTGACCAGAGCACCTTCTTCCACATGTTTGGTGTGTCTCCCAGGTGGCTTGTGGCAAACTGTAAACGAGACTTTTTATGGATATCTTTGTGAAATGGCTTTCTTCTTGCCACTCTTCCATAAAGGCCAGATTTGTGAAGTGTTCAACTGATTGTTGTCCTATGGACAGACTCTCCCACCTCAGCTGTAGATCTCTACAGTTCATCCAGAGTGATCATGGGCCTCTTGGCTGCATCTCTGATCAGTCTTCTCCTTGTTTGAGATGAAAGTTTAGAGGGACGGGCAGGTCTGATACTCCTTCCATTTCAGTATGATCGCTTGCACAGTGCTCCTTGGGATGTTTAAAGCTTGGGAAATCTTTTGGTATCCAAATCCAGCTTTAAACTTATCCACAACAGTATCATGGACCTGCTTGGTATGTTTCTTGGTCTTCATGATACTCTCTGTGCTTTAAACAGAACCCTGAGACTATCACAGAGCAGGTGCATTTATACGGAGACTTGATTACACACAGGTGGATTCTATTTATCTTCATCAGTCATTTAGGACAACAATGGATCATTCAGAGATCCTCAATGAACCTCTGGAGTGAGTTTTCTGAACTGAAAGTAAATGGGCCAAATAATTTTGCACGCCCCACTTTTCAGTTTTATTATTACAAAAAAAGTTTAAATGATCCAATAAATTTTGTTCCACTTCACAATTGTGACCTACTTGTTGTTGATTCTTCACCAAAAATTTTAAATGTTATATCTTTTTGTTTGAAGCCTGAAATGTGGCAAAAGGTTGAAAAGTTCCAGGGGGCCGAATACTTTCGCAAGGCACTGTATTGTAAAGCCTTCTATCATTTCTTAGTGGTGCAAAAGCGTATTATTCGCTCTGTGCTAAAGTGGGAAAGTGACAGCCCTTTGTTGCGTGTATTAGTGGCAAAGAAAAGTTTTATTTGGCCTACAGCGCCAAAGTTAAATTTTGTCAAACCTTCTGTCAGTTATTAGTGGTGGCAAAAGACTTATTAGCCGTTGTGTGAAGTGGGAAAATTACAGCCCTTTATAGCGTGTTGTATTTTTCTTTTTATTTATTTGATCTAACAGCATGTCAGACAGAGAAGTTACAGACCCTGCACAGGGGAGTGGCAGAGGCCTAAATGTTTCTGGCGCAGGCACAGGTTGCATAAGAGTAAGGGGACGTGACAGCAGGGGTCACTTTGAGAGGCCTGAGCTCCCTGTGTCATCTAGCGGTCGGGTCTTGACCAGCAATCCAGCGGTTCCTGAATGGTTGACTCGGTCTTCGACTTCGTCCCAAATGACATCAGACACCCCCAGCCAAGTATGGATGGGTTTGTCAGACAAAACCCTTAGTTGGCATGGCCCGGGAGCAGGCCCTGTGTGATCACCTGTCCTCAACCTGCCTCTGTCCTTTTCTGTTCCCTCAGCCAGAGAAGTAATGTATGCTGTGGGCTCAGGTCCACTTTACAGCGAGGAAGAGCTACTGGACGACAGTCAGCAGCTACTGGCCAGCCAAGATGTGGAGGAGACATCTGCAGCTTCCTCAGTTAGGCAGGCAAGCAGTGATGAGGAGACTGGCATGGGAGCTAGGGTTGTGTGCGGTCAGGCTCCTGACCCACAGACCCTTGAGGATGACATCAGTGACGTGCAGAGAGTACTCAATCTCGATAATGATGTAGCCGATTGCACTTGGGAGCTGGGTGAATTAGGGGCTTCATTATCATCAGGAGAAGAGGGTGGCAGCTTGCCCATGAGGCAGCAACGGAGCGAGCAAGTCTCTAGCGTGGCCGGGAGTCAGCAGGGTGGCAGGAGTGGGAGGTTGGGAGCCAAACGTGCGCGAGGTAGACCACCCACTTCGCTGGAGCCTACCAGGCCAGAAAGTAGTGGTGCAGGGGTTCAGGGAGGCAGCGGCGTTAGCAGCGAGTCAGTGTGGAGTGTTGCAGGTAAAATCACGTACCCGGCGGGGTAGACATTTTTTGTTAAGCCGCCGGGTGAGGTGAACCTAGCTATTTGTAGAATCTGTGGGCAGAAAGTGAAGCATGGCCAGGGTTCAAATCTTGGCACCATGAACCTGCGTCAACATATGCAGCGTCACCATAAAGTGGCCTGGGAAAACCGTGGCTCCAGTGTGGTGGTCCAGTCTGCTGCAGCAGCCGCAGCATCCCCCATTGGTGCGCACCCAATTTCAGGCAGTCAAGGATCCACCACCTCAGCCGAAGGAAGCTGTCTGTCCTTCCCATTATCTGATGCTCCTGCTCCTCCTCCTACTCCTCTCCAGTCATTCCATCAGCAATCGATCAGTGAAGCGATTGCCAAGAGACAGCAGTATGCATGTACACATCCAACGGCGCTGAAACTGAACATGCTCCTGGCCAAGTTGCTGGTGCTGCAGTCCCTCCCTTTCCAAGTGTTGGACTCTGATCCTTTCAGAGAACTGATGGCTTGTGCCGAGCCAAGGTGGAGAGTTCCAAGCCGTCATTTCTTTGCGAAACAGGCAGTACCAGCCTTGCACAAATTTGTACAACAGAAGGTGGCACAGTCCTTGAGCCAGTAGGTGTCTGCCAAAGTTCACGGAAGCGCCGACGTGTGGAGTTGTAATTACGGTCAGGGACAGTATATGTCCTTTACGGCCCACTGGGTAAATGTGGATCCTGCACAGCCAAACCGTAACTTGGCCAGGCGATGACGCTTCTGCCTCCGCATTCTCATGCCGTCGGTCCTGCGACAATGTCTGCCTCCTCACCCTCCACCGTGTTCTCAGCCTCCATTGCAGGGACCATTCACGGTGTCCCACCAACAAACCACATGTGCAGGGCACAGCGGTGTCACGCGGTTCTACACCTTGTTTGCCTGGGTGAATGGAGTCACACAGGGGAGAAGCTGCACAGTGTCCTTTATCAAGAAATCCAATCCTTGCTTCCCCTGCGACAACTCAAAATCGGAACAATGGTGACCAACAACAGGAAGAACATGGTGTTGGCGCTGCGTCAAGGAGGGCTGTGCCATGCGCCCTGCATGGTGCGCGTGTTCAATCTGGTTGTCAAGCGGTTCCTAAAGTCTTCCACCATCTGCAAGACATTCTAAAAATGGCCATAAAACTTTGCATACACTTTAGCCACTTGTACACTGCCAAGCACCCCCTCCTTGAGCTACTGCATCCCCCAAAATAGGCTAATATATGACGTTTCTACCCGTTGGAATTCCACCCTCCATATGTTGGACTGACTGTACGAACAGAGAAAGGTCATAAACAATTTCTTGATGATCCAAGTGGACATAGGTGCTCCCCTGTGTAACTTCGATGTCAGCCAGTGGCAGCTCATGCGTGACACATGCCGTTTGCTCGTGCCCTTTGAGGAGGCCACTTTATTTGTCAGTCGCCAGGATTACGGGATGAACAACTTCATTCCACTCATTCATATCCTGGAAAAGATGTTGTTAAATCTGGCTGGTCAGGGGACAGGAGATGTGGCGACTACATCTCACGGCCACATGAGCCCTGTGGGGGCTGAACTGGAGGAGGAAGAGGAGGAGGACATTGGATCACAAAGAATGCCTAGAGAAATGGGTAATTTCTCTATCCAGGTGACAGGAGAGGAGGAGCAGGAGGAGCAGTAGCAGCCAGTGGAGCTACATGGCGATGAGGAATAGGAGGCAGAGGACCCAGACACACTGTGGCAGTATGCAGTAGAGATGGAGGCAGGGAGTCCCTCTGAGTCACTTGCACAAATGGCCCAATGCATGCTCACTTGCTTGCGTAGTGACAGCCTTATTGTCACCATTCGGCAGAGGAATGACTACTGGCTCTCCACCCTATTAGACCCTCGCTACCGGTCCAAAATGGAGGCCTTTTTACACCCGCCAAGAGGTAGGACAAACTGAACTACTATAGAGACATCCTATGTAGTCAGTTGGTCGCTGCCTATCTGCGCCATCGTCCATCCTCTCGCAGGTCTGTCCGGGGCCCTCTGCGCTCACGTTCCACTGCCATGGCTGCTGGGGGGTAGGGGTGGCAGTAGCAATACCAGCTCCATCAACAGCAGCCTGAGTCTAGAGTCGCTGATGAGCAGCTTTCTTCACCCGCATAGTGAAGAAACTACTCACCAGAAGCATCAGCTAGACCTGGAGGAGGACCTGAACCAGAAGGTGGTGAAATACTTGGACAGCACCCTGCCATCCATCATTGAAGATCCACTGGACTACTGGGCAGCCAAACTAGATTTGTGGCCGCAACTGGCAAGTTTGCTCTGGAAAAGCTGCCCTACTCGGCCAGTAGTGTGGCATCAGAGCGGGTGTTTAGTGTGGCGGGTGTACAGCAAGGAGAACGCGCCTGTCCACCCAAAATGTGGAGAGACTGACAAGGTGTCAAGGTGAATCAGGTGTGGATCAGCCAGGATTTCCAACCACCAATGCCTGATTCGTCAGATTAGATCATTTTTGCTGTCTAGACTAGAGACCTTTTTCTTCTGGCTACCTGCCTCAAAAAATATTCTGATGCTGCCACCCGCCTGATGCCACACATCTGATGCCAAGTGCTCCTTCTTACACCCACCATCGTCAGCGAGTAGTGTTATTGCCACCCACCTCCCCACACTGTCGTCGTGCCACTCTGTAGTCTGCTGATGCTGCTGCTGCTACTGACCCCATAATGTCGTCGTACCATTCTGTAGTCTGCTGCTGATGCTACTGCCTCCATAATGTCGTTGTTCCACTCTGTAGTTTGCTGCTGCTGCTACTGCCTCCATAATGTCGTAGTAGCATTCTGTAGTCTGCTGCTGCTGCTACTGCCTCCATAATGTCATCGTACCATTCTGTAGTCTGCTGCTGCTGCTGCTACTGCCTCCATAATGTCGTTGTTCCACTCTGTAGTCTGCTGATGCTGCTTCTGCTACTGCCTCCATAATGTCGTCCTTCCACTCTGTGGACTTCTGATGATGCTGCTTCCACCACTTCACTCTGTCGTTATGCCACTCTGTGGTCTTATAATTCTGCTACTACTACTGCTGCTGCCACTTATTCACTCTGTCATCGTGCCACTCTGTGGTCTCGGGGTAGTATCTGTACTTGGGGAGTGAGCGCCTTAATTGGAGACATAGGCCATTCATGCTTTTCTGGAATTCTGGGAGGAAAATGGATGCAAATTAGCTCTTAACAAGCTCTCCCTCTAATGCCACCAGGTGAAAGGCAGCTATCCGATAAGTCAATGTTTAGCTCTTTAAATAAGCCTTGAGACATGACTCGGATATAACATAAGCTAGCACCTCATCTGACAGACAGCTTTTTCGGGGAAATTGCCCGTCATCAGTGCAGAGCAGAGACTACTGGCTTAACTGGGTTAGAGGCCTGTCAGGGTTTGGGGATACTATGTCTCCTTGGGGAGAGAGCCCCTTAATCGGCATGAGGAGATTCTGTGGTCTCCTGATGCTAATGCTGCTGCCACTGCCACCTCCACACTGTCGTCATGACACTCTGTATGCTACCCTGATGCTTCTGC
>ONZH01007345.1:0-57500 GCA_900303285.1 Rhinella marina
CAGCGCCCCATACCTCTTACATCCAGTATAATACAGCGCAGCCCCCATACCTCTTACAATCCGGTATATATACAGCCCTCATACCTCTTACATCTGCATAACATACAGCGCCCCATACCTCTTACATCCAGTATATAATACCTCTTAGCCCCATACCTCTTAAATCAGTATAATAAGCGCCCATACCTCTTACATCCAGTATAATACAGCGCTATACCTTTACATCCAGTATAATACAGCCCCATACCTCTTACATCAGTATAATACACGCCCCATACCTTTACATCCAGCATAATACAGCGCCTACCTCTACATTTTTTTACATCCATAAATACAGCGCCCCATACCTCTTACATCCTGTAAATAGCGCCTCATACCTCTTACATCCAGTATAATACAGCGCCATACCTCTTACATCCAATATAATAAGCGCCCCATAACTCTTACATCCATTAATACAGCCCCATTACCTCTTACATCCAAATAATACAGCGCCCCATTTACCTCTTACATCCAGTATATACAGCGCCCATACCTCTTACATCCAGTATAATACAGCGCCCCTACCTCTTACATCCAGTATATATACAGCGCCCCATACCTCACATCCAGTATATTACAGCGCCTCATACCTCTTACATCAGTATAATACAGCGCCCCATACATCTCTTACCTCTTATCCAGTATAATACAGCGCCTATACCTCTACATCTAGTATAATACAGCGCCCATAACCTCGTACATCCAGAGCGCCCCATACCTCGTACATCTACAGCGCCTCATACCTCTTACAATCCTTAATACGCATACTACATCAGTACACCCATACCTCTTACACCAGTATAATCCAGCGCCCCATACATCTTACATCCGTATAATACAGCGCCCCATACCTCTTACATCCAGTTATAAACAGCGCCTCATACCTCTTACATCCAGTATAATACAGCGCCCCATACCTCTTTACATCCAGTATATACAGCGCCCCATACTCTTACATCAGTATAATACAGCGCCAACCTCTTACATCCTATAATACAGCGCCATACCTCTTAATCCAGTATAAACAGCGCCCCATACCTCTACATCCTCATATACAGCACCCCATACCTCTTACATCCAGTATAATACAGCGCCCATACCTCTTCCAGTATAATACAGCGCCCATCCACATCCGTCTTATAAAATACAGCGCCCCTACCTCTTACATCCATACCTCTTACATCCAGTATAATCGGCCCTCCTCTTACTTCCAGTATAATACAGCGCGCATACCTCTTACATCCAGTATAATACAGCCCCTACTCTTACATCTGCATAATACACACCCATTACCTTTACATCCAGTATATACAGCGCCCGCATACCTCTTAATCATATAATACAGCGCATACCTCTACATCCAGTTAATACAGGCCTACCCTTACATCCGTATAATACAGCGCCCATACACATACTCTTACATTCCAGCGGCCCATACCTCTTACATAATACAGTATACATCCAGTATAATACAGCGCCCATACCTCTTACATCCTCATTAATCCAGCACCCCATACCTCTTACAATCAGTATATACAGCGCCCCTATCCTTTAACATCAGTAAATACAGCCCCATACCTCTTACATCCAGTATAGATTTACAGGGCGCCGTTACTCTTACATCCAGTATATACAGCCCATACCTCTTACATCAGTATAATACAGCGCCATACTCTTACATCCAGTATAATCAGCGCCCCATACCTTTACATCCAGTATAATACAGCCCCATACCTTTACATCAGTATACATACAGCCCCATACCTCTTACATCCAGTTTAATAGCCCATACCTCTTACATCCGTACCTCTTAATAGCAGCCCATACCTCTTACATCCAGTACAATACAGCCCCATACTCTTACATCCAGTATAATACAGCCCCGATATATAATCCCAAGTAATAATACAGCGCCCCATACCTCTTACCAGTATCCAGTATTAATACAAGGCCCCATACCTCTTACATCCAGTATATACAGCGCCCCATACCTCTTACATCCAGTATAATACAGCGCCCCATACCTCTTACATCCAGTATAATACAGCGCCCCATATACAGCGCCCCATACTCTTACATCCAGTATAATACAGCGCCCCATACCTCTTACATCCAGTATAATACAGCGCCCCATACCTCTTACATCCATATAATACAGCCCATACTCTTACATCCAGTATAATACAGCGCCATACCTCATTACATCTTACATCCAGTATAATACAGCGCCTACATACCCTCTTACATCCAGTATAATACAGCGCCCCATACCTCTTACAATCCAGTATAATACAGCGCCCCATACCTCTTACATCAGTATAATACAGCGCCCATACCTCTTACATCCAGTATAATACAGCGCCCCATACCTTCATTACATCCAGTATAATACAGCGCCCCATACCTCGTACATCCAGTATAATACATCCAAGTATAATACAGCGCCCCATACCTCTTACATCCAGTATAATACAGCACCCCATACCTTCGTACATCCAGTATAATATAGCGCCTCATACCTCTTACATCCAGTATAATACAGCGCCTCATACCTCTTACATCCAGTATAATACAGCGCCCATACCTCTTACATCCAGTATAATACAGCGCCCCATACCTCTTACATCCAGTATAATACAGCGCCCCATACCTCTTACATCCTATAATACAGCGCCCCATACCTCTTACATCCAGTATAATACAGCGCCTCATACCTCTTACATCCAGTATAATACAGCGCCTCATACCTCTTACATCCAGTATAATACAGCGCCTCATACCTCTTACATCCAGTGACGTCTCCTCTGATGTAGATCTTCTCTTTCCTCATCTTCTCCTTTCAGACCAGACGCCATTTTTCGGCCATTTCTCATCTCTGTTTGACAGTTTGACAGAAAAAAATCTTAGTTTACTACTTTTCCATCATCCTCCCGTTTTCTGGACAAATCATCCTACCACCCCAGTACTGTGCCACTAGTACCACACAGATAGTGCCCTTCAATAATTATTGGCACTAAAATAACTGCACCCAGCAAATAGTGCCCCTGACAGTAATAGTGTAAACATAACGTCCCCCAGAAATAACTGCACTATGCTGATACTGTGCCATGGTGCCCCCCACAGTAATAGTGCCCCACAGTAATAGTGCCCCCACAGTAATAGTGCTCCCCAAAGTCCCAACAATTCTCTGCCAGAGTGCACTTGTTAGTAATAGTTGCCCCCAACAGTACTAAAGTCCCCACTGTGCCCCAGAAGTAATAATGCTTCCAATGTGCCAGTAAGAAGTGCCCCAATAATGTGCCAGTAAGAAGTGCCCCCATAGTGCCCCCCAATAATGTGCCAGTAAGAAGTGCCCCCATAGTGCCCCCCAATAATGTGCCAGAAGTGCCCCCAAAATTTCACCCCAATAATGTGCCAGTAAGAAATGCTCCCCACCCATAGATGCCCCTAAATTATGTGCCAGTAAGAAACGCCCCAATAATGCACCAGAAGTTCCCCCCATTGATTCCCCCCCAAAATCATGTGCCAGTAAAAAGTGTCCCCCCCATAGATGCCCCCCCAAATTATGTGCCAGTAAGAAATGCCCCAAATTATGTGCCAGTAAGAAAATGACCCAGTGCCCCCATGTGCCAGTAACAAATGCCTCAGTGCCCCCATGTGCCAGTAAAAATGCCCCCAGTGCCCCCATGTGCCAGTAAGAAATCCCCCAAGTGCCAGTAAAAATGCCTCCACTGCCAGAAAAAATGCTCCCAGTGCTCCTGTGCATTAAGAAAAGCCCCAAGTGCCAGTAAGAAATGCCCCGTGCCAGTAAGAAATGCCCCAGGGCCCAGTAACAAATGCCCCCAGTGCCCCCATGTGCCAGTAAAAAATGCCCCCATGTGCCAGTCAAAAAATGCCTCCTGTGCCAGTAAAAATGCCCCAGTGCCATTTAAAAATGCCCCAGTGCCCCCATGTGCCATTAATAAATGCCCCAGTGCCAGTAAGAAATGCCCCCAATGCCAGTAAGAAATGCCCCCAGTGCCCCCATGTGCCAGTAACAAATGCCCCCAGTGCCCCCATGTGCCAGTAAGAAATGCCCCCAGTGCCCCCATGTGCCGTAACAAATGCCCCAGTGCCCCCATGTGCCAGTAACAAATGCCCCCAGTGGCCCCCATGTGCCAGTAACAAATGGCCCCAGTGCCCCCCATGTGCCAGTAAAAAATGCCCCCAGTGCCCTCATGTGCCAGTAAGAAATGCCCCCAGTGCCAGTAAAAATGCCCCCACTGCCAGTAAAAATGCCCCAGTGCTCCTGTGCCATTAAGAAATTGCCCCAAGTGCCAGTAAGAAAAGCCCCCAGTGCCAGTAAGAAATGCCCCCTAGCCCCCTGTGTGCCAGTAACAAATGCCCCAGTGCCCATGTGCCAGTAACAAATGCCCCCCCAGTGCCCCATATGTGCCAAGTAAAAATGCCCCCATGTGCCAGTAACAAAATGCCCCGTGCCAGTAAAAATGCCCCCAATTGCCCAGTAAAAATGCCCCCATTAAGAATGGCCCCCAAGTGCCAGTAAGAAATGCCCCCAGTGCCCCATGTGCCAGTACAAATGCCCACAGTGCCCCATGTGCCAGTAACAAATGCCCCCAGTGCCCCCATGTGGCCAGTAAAAATGCCCAGTGCCCCCATGTGCCCAGTAAAACATGCCCCAGTGCCCCCCAATAGCAGCTCCGCTTCCACAATGGAAGCGCTTATCTCCCTCTCCCCGCCGCCGCCCCCAACTGTGCGCAAGTGGCAAGGGGCGGCCCTCGTCTGCGACCGCTGCGACCCCTATAGCTACGCCACTGTAAAGGGGTTAATCTGGTATATGAGCGTCCTCAGAAACATCTGAGCTCCCATGATGCCCTGCTCTCTGGTAACATGAAACCAGACAAATCCTCAACTTGCCTAAAGGAGAAGCAAACATCATGTAAGTACGTTAGACAGTATTCACATCTGTCTCGTGCCCATGCCCATTATGCGCGATCCATCATGCAACGAACGGCCTGCAGTCTCATGCATCTCTCTGATCATTTGGAATTTAGTGCCTTCTAATATTCTTGGCATTGACAGCATGGTCTACTTTTTCTTATGTATAATACACATGAATGCACTTCTTTTATGAGCACATCATTGAGAACTGAATCAGTCCTTATACTGACAGTGCCATCTAGTGGAAACTGTAGGTAGCACTGGAACTGGGCACCGCTTCATACACTGTAGTGGTCATGCCCGTTTATCACAGCTCAGTCCCAGCTGCAGTAACTAGGAAGGCTACTATGTGATGTACGGAGCTCTGCCTGTTTCTGAGGCCCTTTTAAGTAGATAGTTTTATGAAGGCAAGTGGGGTATTTAGAGTTATGTGTCTCTACCCTGTCCTCTTTCTGTCCAGTCAGCTCTTACATGCTGCAGATAGGGAGACCAATGTGAAGCTCTATCTCATAGAACTACACTGGACAGTCAGCACACACAGATAGTACAGGCAGGCAGTGTGAGTCAGGAGGTTTATAGAACTGCAGTTAATCACTGTATACACTCCCCTACTATATAGCTACATAGCTATAGCCCTTTAGATAGGGGAGACATTATATCTTCTATGGAATACAGGGATATACAGAGAAACATGGAAGGGTGGAGGGAGAAGGAGGTTAAAGGGGTTTTCCAAGAGTACAGTATTAAGGACCTACAATGCATTCAGAACGTCTTCAGACCCTTTCACATTTTGGTATGTTGTGGCCTTGTGCTAAAACCCCCCCAAAAAAACAAGTTCTTCCTCATCATTTTGCAGTCAATACCCCATATTGACAAAAAAACTGAATGTTAGAAATCTTTGTTAATTTATTTTAAAAAAATAAAATCTTGCATTTACAGACCCTTTAGTCAGGACTTTTGGCAGCTAAAAAGACAAAACAAACACAATGCAACAGCACTCTGCAAACACAAATAACAAAGTAAGAACGTACAATAGTGTCATACTCAGTGATAATGCAGTCACGTCTACTTTGTTCTGCTGCATTGACTTTGTTTTTTCTGTTGTGCTTCTCAGCCATGGCAACTATTACAGCCTCCAGTCTTCTTGGGTATGATGCCACAAGGTTTGCACCCCTAGATTTAGGGATTTTCTGCCATTCCTTTTTTGCAGATCCTCTCAAGCTCTGTCAGGCTGGAAGTGGACCATCGGTGGACAGCCATTATCAGGTCTCTTCAGAAATGTTCAGTTGGGTTCAAGTCAGGGCTCTGGCTGGGCCACTCAAGAACATTCACGGGAATAGCCCCTAAGCCACTCCTTGTGTTGTCTTGACTGTGTGCTTAGGGTCGTTGTCTTGTTGGAAGGTAAACCTTTGGCCCAGTCTGAGGTCCAGAGCTCAGGGATCATGTTTTCATTAAGAATATCCCTGTTACTTTGCTCCATTCAGCTTTTCCTCTATTATGACCAGTCCCCCTGTCCCAGGCACTGAAAACCCCCCCATAGGATGATGCTGCCACCACCATGGTTCACAGTAGGGATGGTATTGGGCAATTTATGAGCAGTGTCTGGTTTCTTCCATACATCTTTGTTTCAGACCAGAGAATCTTGTTTCTCACAGTCTGAGACTTTTTTGGTTGCTTTTTTGCAAACTCTAGGCTTTCATGTGTCTTTTACTTAGGAGAGGCTGCCTCCTGGATACTCTGCCATAAAACCCAGATTGGTAGCATGATCCAGTGATGGTTGACCATCTAGAAGTTTCTCCCATCTGCACACAGGATTTTTGGAGCTCAGCCAGAGTGACCATTGGGTTCTTGGTAACCTCTCTTACCAAGGCCCTTCTCCCCCAATTACTTAGTTTGGTGGGGCGACCAACTCTAGTAGAGTCCTTGTTGTTCCAAACTTCTTCCATTAAGAATTATGGAAGCCACTGTGCTCTTGGAAACTTTCAGTGCAGCAGAGATTATTTTTGCAACCTTCTCCACACATCTGAGCTCTACAGGCAGTTCTTTCCTCCTCATGGTTTTTCCTCTGATTGTCAGCTGTGAGACCTTATATAGGCAGGGCTGTGTCTTACCAACTCATGTCCAATCACCTGAATTTACCACAGGTGGACTCCAATCAAGGTATAGAAACATTTCAGAGATGATCAAGAGAAATGGTAGACACCCAGAGCTTAATTTCAAGTGTCATAGATAGGGGTCTGAATACTGGTGTCCATATTAAATTTTAGTTTTTCTAAATTTCTAACACTCTGTCTCCTATTGAGGAAAAACTTAAGTTGTGTTTTTTAAAGGCCAAAACATAACAAAATGTCAAAAAAGTGAAAAGAGTTCATCAATAGCTCATCAACATTTTACTCCCACAAAGTATCTTTTCATTCACCTGCTCTGTCATGTGTAACACCACACTTAGAAACCTAAAAAATAAATGTGTTTGCCCCAATATGAGTAAATTGTACAATGTACACAGTTTTAATTAAACTTCCCTACAGGTGATACGTTTTTGTAATTGAAGGTGTTGTTAATGGGTTTTAGAACCTAGGCTAATGGAGGAGCTGGTATAATGAATGCGTGCCTATTGTCCGGGATAATTAAACAATTTACCATCAGACCAAGTGCGGAGCGACTCATTCTCTATCAAGTCTATTACTAATGAAGACAAGACGTCTCATCTTTCTAAAGCTTTTGTGTCATGATTCAGACCCTGGAAAATAAAAGCAAGACAAAACCCTGACGAAAATTAATTTAACCCTAAAAATACTGGTTGAGCTAGTGGATCATTGATTTGGAAGCCATGTCAAGATGATATCACTGGGATAATTTGTCTATTGTACTGTATAATGCATAAGGCGTCCCACTAAGCCCCTGAGCTTGCGGCGGATCTGTTGAAGTTATATAGAGGAGCCGGCCTCTACATAACTTCAGCGTATCTAGCGCCAGACTAAATGTAAGACAGTTTCTGAGCTGAGCTCCTAAAATAGTCATAGAAAATGGGGCGGGCCTGCTGGATCCACGCCACTCCTACATTTTTAGTTCTGCACCAGAAATTCACCTAATATAGGCGTATTTCTGATCGTAAATGACCCCATAGTTCAAATTGAAGCTAGATGTAGACCATACATAGAAATGCTCCACAGATAAGCAGTCCCAGGTTGGATGGTCAGATGATCAGGGTAATCCCTTGCATCCAGGGCAAGACAGATCCTCCAAATACCTCCAGATAGGGAGATTAGGTATTAGGTCCTCTGGTATAAATCAGATGTTTTAAAGGGGTTGGCCACTTTCTGGTTGCTGTTGACTAATGTTCTTGTGAGGTGACTATATGGCACTTACTAATATAGTCTTTATCAAAATTCTCCACAATTTTCTATATTTCATAAGGTATGCCCATTGGTTACTCTGTCTTTTGTGCTGTCCATGCAGAGGTCCTGTCCATAAAATGGCTCCTGGTCATGTGACCAGGCAAATCACCTCCATGTGATGTGTCCTCCATTCAAATACACAGTATCTACCATGTGCACTTGTTCTTTTGGGAGTTTAGTGCAGATACAGTATGTTTGAATGGAGGAGATATTCCATTCATACGGAGGTGATTTGCCTGGTCACATGACCGTCGATCAGCAGCCATCTTATGGACAGGACTTCTGCATGGACAGCATCAAAAGACTTTGTAAATAAGGGATCAAACCTTATAAAATATAGAAAATGGTGCAGGATTTCAGCAAGGGTTATACAAGTAAGTGCCATATAATCATCTAACAAACACAATGGTCAACAATAACTAGAAAGTGGCCAACCCCTTTACGCTACAAGGGGGTCCTTTCTGCTGCAGCTCTCTCCCAGTAACTGCCACAGTTTCTAACAGAACATATGGCTGGTGACAGTTGAAGATTTAAACTGAGCATATACGACCAGCTCAGTGAGATGGACAAAGAATAAGGAAAACAGCAAACAGCAGGTGGCGCTATACATTTTATTGAATAAGTCAGAGGCTATACTAAATATTTAATTACATGCAATCACAAAATTATTCAGACCCAACTCATGACAGGGGTGATGTTTTTTTTGTTTTTTTTTTGGGGGGGAGCAGCCATGTTTTTCTAGGAAAACCCCTTTAAGTTTTAAGGAGTTTCAAGGACCTGTAAATTTATTACCCCATAGTGCCACCATTAGGGAAACTATTGAAATAAATAGGTTGTCTATGTAATAGCGTACAGAATAGGTCCTCCAGAGCAAGGGTGCTCTTTCTAATCATTCTGATCTGACCAAGAGATGAGGATCCTAAATAGAGGACTCCCTTTCTTAAAGGGGTTATCCAAAGTATAAAACATGGCTTGGATAACAATAATAATAATAATAATAATGTAGAATTCTGGTAACCTACCTTTACAGTATCTGGATGCTTTCCTTCAGGGTAAAAGGATATACCATATTTTGGGTTACAGTGCTAATGCTCTTATTAATATCTTACATTCTTTCCCACTTCTCTATTTCCAGGTGCTAGGCCATGGGCAAACTATAATATTTGTAGGTTAAATATTATTCACTCAGTGGAATTAGGAACCAGAGGGAATGAGCTGAACTCGTGTTACATCATAAAAATAAACCTTGTACTGACAAGGAAGTGTGAAGATATTCCGAACGTGATATGTTAGTCTAAGTGACTCATTCTGCTAGGTGCTGTACATCTGACCACAAAGGAAAGGCCAAAAAAAATGAAGAAAAATTCTCTGATTGTATTTGGTTTAATGCTGCACCCTAATAATTAACAATAAAACTGCCAGGCAAATAGTATTAAACAGCATTCAAGTGTGGAGCAGTGAAGGTTATCGTCTACATCCCTGGTGGTCTAGGGCAGTGAAGCTATTAATGCAATTAACAAAGCAATTAAGGGGTTAAAGGCTATATGCCTGGTAGAAAAAGTGTTAATGTCAGCATCTGACACGTGGGGTGAATACCAGTATAACTGATTGTCTAGGACAGTAAAGGGGTTAATTTCAGTGTTTGTGATATGGTGGTCGTAGGCGGTGAATGCGCTAACATAAGGAGCTGTGGTGCTCCAGTTCAGTAAAGGAGTTAATGTTAGTACCCCTAGAGCTCTAGAGCAGTGAAGGGGACAATGCCAGTATGGCTGGTGGTCTAAGGCAATTATGGGATTAATGAAAGGATCCTTAGTGGTCTAGGGAAGCAAAGGGATTAATAAAAGGATCCCTTGTGGTCTAGGGAAGCAAAGGGATTAATAAAAGGATCCCTTGTGGTCTAGAGAAGCAAAGGGACTTAATGAAGGATCCTTGTGGTCTAGGGAAGCAAAGGGATTAATGAAGGATCCCTTGTGGTCTAGGGAAGCAAAGGGATTAATGAAAGGATCCCTTGTGGTCTAGGGAAGCAAAGGGATTAATGAAAGGATCCCTTGTGGTCTAGGGAAGCAAAGGGATTAATGAAAGGATCCCTTGTGGTCTAGGGAAGCAAAGGAATTAATGAAAGGATCCCTTGTGGTCTAGGGAAGCAAAGGGATTAATGAAAGGATCCCTTGTGGTCTAGGGAAGCAAAGGGATTAATAAAAGGATCCCTTGTGGTCTAGGGAAGCAAAGAGATTAATGAAAGGATTCCTTGTGGTCTAGGTTATTGAAGGGAGTGATGTAAGGATCCTTGAGGAAGGCAGTGGGAAGGTTAATGATGAATATCTGGGATCCAGTGGTTACTCACCTATTCAGGCTCCAATGTTACCCTACCTGTAACTTCCTGTGTCTTCCCTGTACTAATCGTATGAGATACCTGCATGAAGGTGACAGAGAGGACTATGTAACTGTAACTGTATGATCAGGGAGGGCAATTCAGAGGCATCTTACATGACAATTCGGATAAAGTAAAGGAAACAGCCCTAAGGAGGTCATCTGCTGAGAACATCATCGGGTGATATGGAATCAGCTTCTTCCTGTAGGTGCTTTGAACGAATGATCTAGACCACCACTACCACAAATAACTCCTGAGAAACAAAGCAATACATGTATTGAAGACTACTCCAACCAACTGTGCTGATGTAGATGCTATCTGGAGGAAGAGGTGCCTCTACAATTAGGAGCTATCAACTCCCTACCCCTGCCATGTTCTAACAATATTAAACTTTTTTTTAATGCTACATAGCTCTGTTAAGTGATAAGTGTATGGGGCTCCTTTGTGGTAACAGTATGGCATTACTATGTAAGAACTGTATGGCAGTATTATGTGTTTGCCTTATAGTACTGTTGTTTAGTACTGTTTTGTATTAGGAAATTACTATGGAAATACTGTATTACACTCTATTTTTCTCTTAAAAATGTCATGCCACACCTTTGCCTGTTGGGTCTCTAAAATGTCCCTACATTTTATATAGTTACATATACAGGGCAATCAGGAGCATCTGTCTCTGTGTCACTGTGGGATAGTGTGATGTGTTTTCAGCTTTAAGATTTGGATAATGATACCTGCAAAAATGTGCTCTGACAAGTCATCCAAAAAAATTGGAAAAGTTATGTACTTATCTGTGCTAAATGAATCTCACCGTCGGTATACAGTCACCCATTTTGTAATTCGCACAAACAGAAACGTAATTCATGGCTCGTCCGAGTCTCCTCTTGGGCTTTGGTCGTTAACAGACTTTTTCCTTGAAACAAGAACGTAGTATTGGATATACAGTACCTTATAAGTATTGGGTTACAGTGATTGTCAGTGAGATCAGATGAGGATGCAGGTGTTTTGCTGTTAGCAGTTGTATGGTTTTCTA
This sequence comes from Rhinella marina, assembly GCA_900303285.1. Classification (NCBI taxonomy): domain Eukaryota; kingdom Metazoa; phylum Chordata; class Amphibia; order Anura; family Bufonidae; genus Rhinella; species Rhinella marina. The sequence continues at coordinate 11,783 of ONZH01007345.1, forward strand.
TGTAAATGAAGAAATACTGTGAGTATAGTATGATATACAGTATATATATATATATATATATATATATATATATACACACACGCACTAGGAAAAGTACCCATCGCTGCCCAAGTATGAAATGTTGGTCTGTTTGTTTATTGGATTTGTTCCAAGGGTACCCAGGAGGCCAATCCATTCAAATCGCTAGTAGCCATATATACCTCCCTTATAACTGTGACCTTCTAAGCACCCCGCTTCTTTGACTTTCAGTTCCACAGTGCCCCACACTCCTTAACAGTACCCTTCACAGCACCCTGCCTCCTTTATAGTGATCGCCATAGCACAACACCCCCTTAACAGTGACCTCCACAGCATCCTGCCCCCTTAAATATGACCTTCCCAGCACTCTATCCCTTAACAATGACCTTCACAGCTTCCCACCCCCTTAACAGTGACCACCACAGCAGCATACCCCCTTAGCAGTGACCTCCACAGCACCATGCACCCTTAACAGTGACCTCCACAGCACCCCAGGCCCATTATTGTGACCTTCACAGCACCCTGCCCCCTTAACTGTGACCTTCACAGTACCCTGTCCCCTTAAAGGGGTTGTCTCACTTCAGAAAATGGCATTTATCATGTAGGAAAGCTAATAAAAGGCAGTTACTAATGTATTACGATTGTCCATATTGCCTCCTCACTAGTTTGAGGAAATAATATAGGAAAAAGCACTAGCCTATGTGTGGTCCTACCATTCGGGCTACCAGAGAGGCTGGTGCTTTTTCCTATAATGTACAAGCATGACCACTACTGCTGGATTGCATTGTGGTCATTACCATGGAAACGAGCAGTGTATAATGTGATGGAAAAATGAATCCAGCCAGCAAAGGAGGCAATATGGACAATGACATTACATTAGTAAGTGCCTTGTATTAACTTCCTCTATATAATAAATGGTATTTGCTGAAGTGAGACAACCCCTTTAACTTTTACCTTTAGAGCAACTGCCCCCTTAACAGTGACCGTCACAGCACCATGCCTCCTTAGCAGTGACCTCAACAGCACCACGCCCCATTGACTGTGACCTCCACAGCACCCCACCCCCTTAACTTTGACCTTTACAGCATCCACCGCCTTAACAGTGACCTCCACAGCAACCCACCCCCTTAACAGTGTCCTCCATGTAGGCCCCCTTTACAGTAACCTACGTATAACAGTGAAGAAAAATGGCTGAGTTGCTATGGAAACCTAATATAAAACTGTGTGTATGTCAAGACTAAAGGGCCTGCGAGCTCCTATCGGTTAATACATTTTCTGCAGGGGCGTAGCTATAGGGGAAGCAGGGGAAGCAGCTGCTTTGGGGCCCAGACCCACAAAGGGCCCCCTCAGGAGGGAGACCAAAAGATTTTATTGTCAGGGCCACCTCAACAGTATTATACAATGACATTATATACAGTGACACTATAGGAAACAGATGGAGCGGCTATCAGGCCTTGTCTGGGAGAGCTCAATCTTGACTAGCCACAAGAGTGAGGGTTGCATGTGAGTTGGGGGTTGCGAAGAAGTTTCTGGGGGGGCCCCGTTCAAAAATTTGCTGTGGGGCCCAGTTAGTTGTAGTTACGCCACTGATTTTCTGGGATTATCTCAAGAACGGTACGTCCTAGAAACCTTTACAAAAACCTTCCCAGACAACCGATGTGCTAAATTTGGTGTCCATCGGTTCAGGCATCTGGATGCCTAATATCTATAATAAAGATATTAAATATAGACAGACATAACATTAAAACCACATGCCTAATAATGTGAAGGTCCCCTTTGTACCACCAAAACAGCGCTGACCCGTTGAGGCATGGACTCCACAAGACTTCTAAGTGTGTTCCATGGTATCTGAAACCAAGGTGTTAGTGATAGATCCTAAACATCCAGTAAGCTGTGAGGTGCGGCATCCATGGATCCAACTTGTTTTTCCAGCACTTTCCACAGATGATCAATCAGATTCAGATCTGTAGAAACTTCAAGTCATCATCTTGAAGTTTTTGTCATGCTACTCAAACCATTCATGAACACTTTTTGCAGTGTGGTTGGGGCTGGGGGATTATGCTGTTAAAAGAGACCACTGTCATTAGGGAATACCGCTGCCATGATGGGGGGGAGGGTACGTGTCTGTAAAATTGTAAAATTTTAGGTAGGGCTCAAGTTTTGCCAGCAGAACAATGCCCAGAAAGTCACCCTACCGCCACCTTTTTGTCTTCTTCCTCTAGTGCAGGGATGCCCAACTTGCGGCCATGTCATCCATAGGTCAGGTGGTTTCACATCAGTGTTATGAATTCCATTATTGCTTATGACAGGAAAAAAACGGAATTCGTAAGAGGGAATTCAAAACAGAAACCTTTAGAGGCATTCCGTTTTGATCCGTCATAATAGAGGTCTATGGGCAAATATAACGGATCGTCTGGTTTCCATCCGTTATGCTTGCCCATGGAATGTCTCTAAAGGAATCTGTTTTGAATTTCATTATTTTTCGCTATAACGGAAAGTATTATAACGGAATTCATCACGCTGGTGTGAACCCTCCCTAAGTGGCACATACATGATCAGCCATGTGATGTAAAAAATATGTGATTCATCACAACAGGTCAACTTGTCCTTCCACATTCATAGCCATAACAGCCAAAAGCTGTTTTGTGATATTTAATTGTGTTACAAAAACATATTTTTTAAATGGTTTTTGCTCCATTATTGTTTTTAGTGACAAAAAATTTGCTGAAAAATGTAACTTTTACCATAAAAGAAAAGACGAAAAATAAAGGTTTATTGTATTATTTATTGTTTATTGTATTATGTATTCATTTATTTATTTATTTAATTTGCCGTGACACACACATATTTGTGTATTTTGTATATGTGCCATCACCTTTATTGTATTCTTTTTTACACTTATGAAAAATGTGAAAACTGGCAAGAAAAGTGAGCAAGGCTTTATGGGAGGGGGTTTGACCTCCCACCTGGCACAACAAATTTACTATATATATATATATATATATATATATATATATATATATATATATAATATAATTTTTTACAGTAAAAAATCTGCTGTTTTGATCTAGAATCAGAACAGGATTCCCACTATCTACAATCCAGCCAACCCTGGAGAACGACCTAGTTAAAACCATGAGAAGAATTTATCTCTCTGTTTGCAACAGTTTTCTCAGATAAAAAAAAGTTGCACATTTTTGTCCGTGCCAAATTAAAATAAAAAAAAAAAGTGTGACTCTTTGTGATTTTGACACTGGAAAGCGGACAGGGCTTAGCAGATGTGACAGGGCCAGGGCTGGTCTGACAAGGTTACTATAATTTATGCCAGAAATCGGCATTGATTTCATTTTCTGGTGCGCAGACTGCCGAAGGATGGGTCAAACGTAATTAGAGGCACGTACTTTGCAGTTTAGTGCACATCACTCCAGGGGAGGTCAGGTTTAGATTGGCACATGACATGACACAGTTTGTTGTTGCTCCATGTGTCTATGCTCTTTAAAGGGATTCTCCAAGAAAAAGATGGCTGCTTCCTTCCAAAAACAGCACCACACCTGTCCTTAGGTTGGGTGTGGAATTCTCTTCTATGGTTGTGAGCTGCAATACCATTTACTCATGTGTTGCTGTTTTTGGAAGAAATCAGCCATGCTTTTTTTTAAATCCTGGACAACTCCTTTAAAGAAGAACTCCCGCAAAAGTTTTTATTCTCTGACCGGTTAGAAAGGTGCATGATATAATCTGTAGTGATTGTCATCTTCTTATTAGTGACTGTTTCTGTGAGTAAAAACCTCTCTTCTTATTGTAGCTGGGTCATGTGACCAACTCCCTGACCTACAACTGACCCAGGACAGAAAGCCAGTAACTGCTCTATTCATTCCTATGGGAGCCTCACTTTCAGTCTCATAGGAATACATAGAGAATTAGACTTCCTGTCCACACATAAGTCTCTGTGTGAGTTGGTGGGTCTAATTGCTGGTCACATGACACAGATAAGAAACTTCAGGATGATATAAGTCAAACATTCATACACTGGTAAGAAAATGACATTCACTACAGATTATATCATGTACATTTCTAGCAGGACATGGAATAAAATCTTTGTCGGGAGTTCTTCTTTAAGGGAAAAATCACTTATGCTTATTCACACGTCAGTGATTCATGGACGTGTGCTGTACGTGTTCCATACAGACAGGCCACAAATCCATTCATTTGAATATCTGTGTTCAGACATCAGTGTTTCATTACGGTCCATGGTTCCGTTTTTTTTAGCACGGATGCATGTCTTATCTTGATCCGTTTTTCCGGATCCCTCACGCCCATTATAGTCAATGAGTCCGTAAAAACCACTGATCCCTCACGGATGTGATCCGTGTTGCATCCGTGTTTCACGGATCATTAAGATGAGATGCTTTGAAAATTATTTTTCAGGTGTTCAGTGTCAGTGAAACACGGATGCAACACGGACAGCAAAAGACTGACACACGGATCCAACACGGATCCTTCATGGACAGCTTTATGGATGGATCACGGACCACCTGCTCACGGATTTGAGCATGGACACGGACATGTGAATTAGGCTTTATAAGGCACAGGGATTCGCTGCTGAGTAATGACTACAGATGACCACTAGAGGGCTCCATTGCTTTAGAAAAGAAATACAATACAAACTGAATCTGATTACCCTAGTGACCATACCTCTAAATTTACTACAAAGTCTTAGCTGTGTGTGATTCATGACAAACCCTAAATGTTTTTCTGTTTGTTTCTGTTTTTTTTTTTTTTGCCTCTGTAATGAAAAGCATAGACTACATGATTCAATACAGGTTTAAAAGAGTTATACAGATACACTGCTCAAACATATGACAAATTACTCCATTACTCCTACATTATTTCAAAGTATATGTAAGGATTATCTCCCAGCCTCAACCTAATAAAACTGCTAAATTAACTAATTTGTATATACATTAGTAATTCTGAACTTTTTTCTCTTTATGTTCCATGTACATTTAAAGGGGTTCTTCAATGAATAATGTAAAAAAAATAAAATCATACATAATCTAGTACATGACAGCCTCTTTCTAACAACTGTCCCTGTACCTCACATAGATCCAGAGATCTCCCCATTCATTGCTCCAATTGTTCTACTGGATTTAAGTTTAACCATCTTCACACTAGCGTTTTTAAATTCCGGTACTGAGTTCCGTCATAGGGGCTCAATACCGGAAAAAAACGCTTCAGTTTTGTCCCCATTCATTGTCAATGGGGACAAAACTGAACTGAAGACAACGGAATGCTCCTAGAAGCAGCATGCTGCGGTTTGCTCTCCGGTCCAGGCATCCGCACCAAGACGGATCTGGAATGACCCCCAATGCAAGTCAATGAGGACGGATCCGTTTGGTGTGACACACCAGTAATCCGGATCTGTCCTCCATTGACTTGCAATGGGGGGTCATTACGGATCTGGCTACAGAGATACATACATACATACAGACAGAAATACATACATACTCACATACTCCAGCCAGGGACGCCGGCAGCAAGTCTTCACGCGCCTCCTGCACGCAGCTATGACGTTTCCCCACTGCGCCCAGCAGAGGGCGCTGTGGGGAATCGTCATCACTGCGCGCAGGAGGCGCGTGAAGACGTGCTGCCGGCGTCCCTGGCTGAAGTATGTAAAATATTTATTGCAGCGTCAGGTCATAGTGCGTGCCGGCAGGGAAGAGAGAGGAGCGCGGAGCGTGGGACCGGAGGGCAGCGGCAGCACAGAACAGGTAAGTATGGTCTTTAAGTGGCTGGGTGGGCTGATCTGAGGTCTGATGGGGGTCCCTACGTACAAGTGAGCGCTTCCTTATGGAAGCGCTCACTTGTATTCACCCTATAAGACGCACCGCATTTCCCCCCCTACTTTTGGGGGAAAAAAAGTGCGTCTTATAGGGAGAAAAATACGGTATTTAAAACATGGGGGACATTATTTTACCAGGAGGCCTACATGGGGGACATCAGTGGCGTAACTAGAGGGGAAGCAGGGGAAGCGGCTGCTTCAGGGCCCGGGCTAACAAGGGGCCCGGCAGCATGTCAGTGATGTTTTATAATTATTTAATACTGTTTTTCAGGCCAGGCCGGGCCCTTTCATATACAGTGTGTGACATAGGGGCCCGCGCCCGGCCTGCTACATCAGCCCCCATCCATAATGTCATCCCTGTCGCAGCGCTATTATCAACACCACCATGGCATCCCCTCCACCCACCACCCCCCGTTGCTGCCCTGCACGCCGGCACGCCCACGAATCAACTTACATACAAGGATACAAGCCGGAATAAGCCGGCAGCACACAGTTCAAGATAGGCCCGCCCACCAAGTTCCTACAGTAGCAGGGACTGGAGCAGCAGTTTCAAATGCAGAGCGCGCCAGGGAAGAGGAGCAGCATGGCAGCGGCACAGTAACGCTCAGTGACTGGATTTTTCAGGTATGTGACTCTGTGCCCGCTGCCTGTGTCCCCCTTGCTCTTGTCAGCGCAGCCCCTGACCTCTGTGTGCCTCCCTGCCAGCTCAGCCCCCCGGCCCTTATCTGCACCCCTCTCAGAGCCTGATGGTGGGACATCTAACTCATACCTCCCAAGTGTCCCTCTTTTGGAGGGACAGTCCCTCTTTTTGACCCATGTCCCTCTGTCTCTCTTTTATCCTTAAATGTCCCTCTTTTTGACCTGGAGGATTAATACATAAATGTGCATTAATAAATTTACTAAATTGCTCCTTACTAAAGTGTTGGTATGATTTCTACCTATAAATTAGACCAGAACTTCATTATTTGGGGCAATTTGGACCTTAAAATATCTATAATCTGATGATTTATGTGTTAATGTTTATATGGACAATGAAGTACAAGAAAAAAATTGCCGCAGGGGCTCCAGTAATTATGCTTTGGGCGGAGTTAGAGGTGTGGCCTAGTATGAAAAAAACCTGCCGTGATGCGCGCCGCACACATTGTCCCTCTTTGCAATTTTCAAAAGTTGGGAGGTATGATCTAACTAATGTGACATGACAGCACTGTATATGAAGGGGCCCGGCCTGGCCCGGAAAACTGTATTAAATAATCACAAAACTTCACTGACACGCTGCCGGGCCCCTATTTGCCGTCTGTCCCCCCCCCCTTCCCGGTCTGTCTTTGTCTGCGCCTCTCTGCCCCCTTGGTTCCTGTGCGCCACTGCGCGCCATCCTGGCCCTTGTCTGTGCCCCCTTGCCCCTGTGTGCACCACCTGGCCTTTTTAGAGCAGCCCCTGGCCCTTATCTGCTGCCCTTGGGCTTTGTCTGTGCGCCCCTGGCCCTGGCCTGTGGCTCCCCAGGCCACTGTCTGCGCCCCTGGGTCCTGGCCCTTATCTGTGTGTACCCCCCCCCACCTCTCTTGGTCTGGGTCCAAGTCACAGGAGTGTGGGGGTTGCATGGGAGGAGAGTTAAGATTTGACAGGGCCCAAACAACAGTATTATACAATGATACTACATGACAGACAGTCATGTAGTGTCATTGTATATAAAGGAAAAGGATGGCGGGGCACCCTGGTCTAGATTGGGACTAGTTAGGAAGTGTGGGGGCGGTGGAGGGGGGGTGCTTGGGGCCCTCGTGGGGGGGGGCCCTTATAGAAATTTGCTGTGGGGCCCAGTCACTTCTAGCTACGCCCCTGGGGGACATTATTAAAGTTGGGAACAATAAAAAAAATTCCTACACTATGGGGGACATTATTTTACCAGGGGGCCTACATGGGGGACATTATTTTACCAGGGGACCTCCATGGGGACATTATTTTAGCTGGGGCACTATAAAAAATTATTTACACCGTGGGGGACATTATTTTAGTTAGGGGCACTATGGAGGACATTATGGGCATCATGGGGTCATGATTATAGTTGGGGGCAAGAAATAACTGCCAATCCAATTCATCAATTTTTCATGTCCGTTTTTAACGGACATGAAAAACTGATACAAAATGGATGCAAAACGGACATTAAAAATGGACACACGGCCAGAAAATGGATGCACACACTGATGCAAAATGGCCATGAAAAACTGGCAGTGTGTCCGTTTTTTAACGTTTGCATGTAGCCTAAGAGTCTGCCGTATAAGAGTCTGCCATATAAGAGTCTGCTGTATAAAAGTCTGCCATATAATAGTCTGCCGTATAATAGTCTGCCGTATAATAGTCTGCCGTACAAGAGTCTGCTATATAAGACTGTACTGTATAATAGTCTACCATGTAACAGTCTGCCGTATAAGAGTCTGCCGTATAAGAGTCTGCCCTATAAGAGTCTGCCATATAATAGTCTGCCGTACAAGAGTCTGCCATATAATAGTCTGCTGTATAATAGTCTGCCCTATAAGAGTCTGCCCTATAAGAGTCTGCCATATAATAGTCTGCTGTATAATAGTCTGCCCTATAAGAGTCTGCTGTATAATAGTCTGCCGTACAAGAGTCTGCCATATAATAGTCTGCTGTATAATAGTCTGCCATATAATAGTCTGCCCTATAAGAGTCTGCCATATAATAGTCTGCTGTATAATAGTCTGCCCTATAAGAGTCTGCTATATAATAGTCTGCCGTATAATAGTCTGCCCTATAAGAGTCTGCCGTATAAGAGTCTGCCGTATAATAGTCTGCCGTATAAGAGTCTGCTGTATAATAGTCTGCCCTATAAGAGTCTGCCATATAATAGTCTGCTGTATAAGAGTCTGCCGTATAAGAGTCTGCCGTATAATAGTCTGCCGTATAAGAGTCTGCTGTATAATAGTCTGCCCTATAAGAGTCTGCCGTATAAGAGTCTGCCGTACAAGAGTCTGCCGTACAAGAGTCTGCCGTACAAGAGTCTGCCGTATAAGAGTCTACCGTATAAGAGTCTGCCGTACAAGAGTCTGCCGTACAAGAGTCTGCCATATAATAGTCTGCTGTATAATAGTCTGCCCTATAAGAGTCTGCCATATAATAGTCTGCTGTATAATAGTCTGCTGTATAATAGTCTGCCCTATAAGAGTCTGCCGTATAATAGTCTGCTGTATAATAGTCTGCCCTATAAGAGTCTGCCGTATAAGAGTCTGCCGTACAAGAGTCTGCCATATAATAGTCTGCTGTATAATAGTCTGCCCTATAAGAGTCTGCCATATAATAGTCTGCTGTATAATAGTCTGCCCTATAAGAGTCTGCCGTACAAGAGTCTGCCGTATAAGAGTCTGCCGTATAAGAGTCTGCCCTATAAGAGTCTGCTGGGGATGAGCTCAAACCTGGGGGCAGCATTGGGGTACTTAGGACACAGACTGTGGGATGATAGGGGTGTTGCTGATTGGAGTTGGGCCCATGCACTAAGGTTGTGGTGTCCATGGTCTGGATAAGCATCGACTGTGATTGCAAAATATACCAGAGAGTTATACTAAAGCTATGGGCCAACCTAAAACATTGTGAGACAGTGAGTAGAGTTTGGTACGGGACACTGGAACTATGGGTCCCAGCTTGAGATATCATGGGCTGGGTCTTGGAGGGTGTCCACCGTTTGTCCAGGGGTGCAGCTCATCCACGCCATCTATCTGCATTTGTTGTGTAATTGTGGCCAAAAGAATAAAGAGGTGATTAATCCGAGCCACAAACCCAGGGCCTCAGAAAGCAGTATATACTTTATAATTCATAATTCATGTACACAGTATATACTTCATAAATCACAGGTCATTTATGTAGTATATACTGTATAATTCACAACTCATGCACACATTATGTATTATTCCTCTCCTCATTCCTGTGTTGGTCATCTTGGAGTCAGCATTTCCTTACAGACAGAGGAAACCACAGTACCCACTCGGTTCTCATTTCCCTGGTGCCAGGCTTTGTAAATGTTGATGGGGAGAGGACAGAGTCCAGTCTGAAAAGTAGCCAAGGCTCCATTAGTATTCAATAGGTAAATGTATGTTCTTCTCTAAATGAAACATTGATTGAAAATGTCAGGGCAAAATAAACCAAGAATTAAAGCTATTCTAGAATTAGCCTCAAAGAAAAGAACACGTCAAAGGAGATTGCTTGGTCTTTCCGAACTTAAAGGAATATTCCGATCTTCAAGGGCATTTTACAATATTGCACTGTACAAGCCTACACAGTAACATAGTACTTAGCAGTGAATTATGGGAGTGGCCGTTGACTTGTTTGACCTGCCACTCCATTAATATGGGGCATAGGACCCCCATTCTCATGATTGGTAGGGGTCCCAGAGGTTGGGACACTACCAATAATTATCCCCCTATCCAGTGGGTTGAGGGTTACATGTTCTGACCGGAATACACATTTAATGTACACCAGTCAGCCTTTACGTCTAATCTTCTCTATTAATTCATTTTATAATATACAGTGAAGCCTCTATGCAAAATTGCATTGAAAAGTATTTCTCCTTAGGTGTGCTCTTCTCAAAGAAGCTGGCCAATATATCTATATATATGGTGGAACTAAAAGTCATGTGAGGGGGTCTTCTGCAGAGGTTTCACTGAATAAAGTACATGATAAATGTGAAAGTTCTGGCTGTGTGCATTCACCACTAGGGGGAGCTCACTGCATATGGATTTGTATAGCTTTCTTTCACCAGAATGATATGCTTTGAACTCTTACTAGCACAGATTCACTTCTCTCGTCATTGCAAACTCTAAACGCTGGGATACATGTTCTCTACCTCTGCCACCAAACGTCCAAGTTTTTAAACTGTTGGGTGCTTAGAGAACCAGTGTTCTGAGGCTACAACCTTCTTCTTCCTCCCTAGCACAGCTCAAAAATGTCATATTATAGTAGTTACTATGACAAAAAGGAGAGGAACACGGTTGGTGGTAGATCCCCTACCGTTGCTGTTCTGATGTTTACTGGGTCCCCACTTCCTGGTCCCATTCCAATATACAGGAAATATATGTTGCTGAACCAGCATTGAGGCCTGTAGTATACTCAGTATCAGTGGTGGCGCCAGATGTCAGAACCCCCAAGCATCATAAAATAATGGACTAGCGTAGCAATCACTGTATAGGATAGGAAAATCTCTTTAATGGAGGAGAGGCGGACATTTTTGCCCCTTATTAATACAAAAGATGTTAAAAACTAATGTAATTTTATCCATCACTTGCCTAACAGGCGGGATCAAATTGTTAAAGGGGCTGTCCCACGAGAAAAAATATTCTACAGTTTTCCAACCAGCTCCTGGATCTGAATACTTTTGTAATTGCATGTAATTAAAAATGTATTATAGCTACTGAGTTATTCAATGAAATCTGTCTGTATAGCGCCACCTGCTGTTCGTTCTGTTTCTTATTTCTCTGTCCTGCTCACTGAGATGGAAGCACATGCTCAGTTTCATCCTTCAACTGCCACCAGCTACAGCAGAAATGACACACCCCTGAGAAAGGACATGCAATAAAATAGGCTAACATTGGCACAAAAAATGGCCGTGTGACGGCCGCTACTTAGACGGCCGTCACACGGCCATTTTTCACTGTCGTGTGCATGAGCCCTTCTAGGCCAGACCCTTATACGGCAGACTGTTATATGGTAGACTATAATACAGTAGAGTCTTATATAGCAGACTATTATACGGCAGACTCTTGTACGGCAGACTCTTAGGCTAGGGATACACGACGACAGTTGTCGCGCGACTTCTTGTCGCACCAAAGTCGCGTGACAATTTTTATAATGGAAGTCTATGGTGTCGCAATGCGACATGCAACATGCTGCGACTGCGACACGACAGTCGCAAAAAATCCATCTTGGATGGATTTTTCTGCAATTGTCGCATCGCAGTCGCAGCATGTCGCATGTCGCAGTGCGACACCATAGACTTCCATTATAAAAATTGTCGCGCGACTTTGGTGCAACATCAATGTCGCGCGACAACTGTCGTCGTGTAGTTGTGCACTATGTGTCGCCGTGTAGCCCTAGCCTTAAGGCTCATTCAGACAAGTAATGTCTAAGTGTAGAACGACTGCACCCGCCCATTATAGTCAATGGGGCAAAGAAGTGAAGTCTGTGGGAAAAAAAAAAAGACACAGACGTCATACATGTTGTATGTTCTCCTAAAATCTTGGGTGTATAAATAAGGATCTTGTATCTTATGATATCTTTGCTGCTGAAACTTTTTATAAATAATGGGGCAAAGTCACTAAGTTTGGAGACCAGGAATAGACTGACTATTTGTGCACTAGGACAGTCAGAGATATTGTGCAGGGTCTGAAAAAAATACATAACAGATCCACAAGACAGATATTAAGGGGAAATGGTCTAATCAAGCATAATTTAACAAAACAAAAAAAAAGTGGCAACATGTTTTACAGTGGCCCTGGAAAAAAATGTAAAAGTTGCCCCATAGTGTAGGCAGAGCCAAACTAGTTAAAGGCGTGGCCAAGCCAAGTAGGCGGGGTCAGAAAACTGTTAGGCCAGCTGCAAATACAGCCCTGTATGTTAATGAGCAGCAGCAGAATTTCATGGTAAATTCTTATACAGATCCCATGTTAGATGTTACCAGACTTAATGTTACAGACGTATATATATATCTATTACTAGGGGTAGTCCTGCAGTATATGGGGGAGATTTATCATAACAGGTGCAAAGGAAAACTGTCTTAGCAACCAATCAGATTGCTCCTTAATTTTCCAAAGAAAGCTCTGAAAAAAGAAAGGTGTAATCTGATTGTTGTTACGGACAACTAAGGCAGTTTTTCTTTGCACCTATTTTGATAAAATCCTGAGCCCCCCCCGCCGTATATTTATTACTAGGGGTAGTCCTGGAGTCTATATTTATAAAGGCTGATGCAAATGAACAAATCCGGTTTGCTGTCCACAAACCATGGAACTGCAAAATACGCATACCGTTCGTGTGCGATGTAAAATTATCTCATTGACTTCAATGGATCCATAGCAGAATAGGACAAGTTCCATAATTTGCGGGACAGACATACATGTGCATGCCCTATTCTGTTATGGATAAAATCCGTATTTTGTGGGTCCGTGGTGCGAACCACAAAATGGATATGGTCATATACATGAGGACTTGGCACACAGAGCAGAGATCATACCTGATAACAGTATAAGGATCTATTCACACGTCCATATTTTGTCCGTATTTTGTAATCCGCATCCGTTCTGCAAAGCTGCAGAATGGAATGCGGACCCATTCATTTTAATGGCCCTGCAATGGCAGCACTCTGTGTGCTGTTCGCATCCGTTGTCTCGCTCTGTTCCGTTATGCAGATCAGCAAAAAAAATAGAACTTGTCCTACTATTGTCCGCAAAATGCGGTCCATGGTCCCATTGTAGTCAATGGGTCAGCAAAAATAGGGATGACATGCGGAATGCATCAATATGTCATACGCATGTCATACGCAATTGCTGATCAGTTTCCAGGAAATAGAAAGTAATTTTATTTTAGCACCCTAGCAACAAATATTCCTCCTACCGTTTTTTTTGCGCAAAGAACGGAACAGATGCGGATGTATAATTGGTAAAAATGGAAGGTTTTTGCAGAAACACAGATCCGCAAAAAACGGAACGAAAATCTGGAAAACTAAAATACGGACGTGTGAATGGACCCTAAAGGCTCAAGTCTCCCTGGGTGGAGTGCAGTAAATCCAGCTGGGAAGGGAGGGCTGTCATTGGCTGGTATGTATCACATGACAGCTCCGGGGCTCTAGTTAATTGTCTTATTGGTGATAATGACACGGCATGGTGCCCAGAAGGGCCAGCAGACTGCGATGTGTGTTGGCACACATGGGGCTGCTAAAGACAATATGTGTGAAGTGATGCAGGTCTCCACCAGCCCAATGTCTAGTAAAAAGCAATCGGCCCACCTGGAATTCTCCCGGTAGGGTACATTGCCAATCCTCCCCTGGTGATAAATCTGGTACATTTTTAAACAATGTTAGGCTAGTTTCACACCAGCGTTAGAGATATCCAACAGGCTGTTCCGGCAGAGAATGGCCTACCAGAGTTGTCTTGTTCCAGATTAGCGAAAAGTGCCATCTGCTCATTGGACCGCATTGACTATAAAGGGAACCAGCGGAGATCCGGGCGCTCCGCTCAAACAAAAGCCGCAGTGTGCAACATGTTTTGTTCGGCTGAATACTATGCCACGGAGCAGCTGGATCTTGGCCGGTTCCCATTATAGTCAATGGGGGTTTCGCAAGTGTGAAACTAGCCTCACACTGTCTTAAAATTAGACAGTATTAGTACATACGTACAGGTGCTTGGTAAGGGGCCAATTACCATTATTATTGCCTGGAAGCCAAGCGTGCTTTCAGTCCTCCACTCTTGGGGTCACAGTCAAATATTTAAAGGGGTTATCGAAAGTGCAAAAAATTCCTGGGCCCCTCATATAGATTATCCTTAACCCGCTCCCCAGCACCCGCCTCACTCCTGATCCCTGTATGGCCACCGCTGCATCTCCCCATTGTGCAGCTCAAAACATCTGGTTACAGAGGGGGGTAGCCAATAGCAGGTTTCGACGAGGATTAGCCTCCCTAGTGTCACCCGCAATGCTATTGGCTGCCCCAACCCCCCCCCCCCTCAACATCGGGAGATGCAGCAGTGGCCATGCCGGATTCAGGAGCAACATGGGTGCCAGGGAGCGGAGTAAGTATAATCTAGATGAGGGGCCCAGGCAATTGGAGGCATGTTCATCAGTACTATGCCAATGAAGAGTAAATACATCCAATTTCTCTTCTGTAGGAGAAGTGATTTCTATTTATAGCTCTGCTCCAGGGGTTTATTTGCAAGGTAATCTCCATTAAAATAATAGGTAGAGGACTGGAGTGACTAAAAAAATTACAGCTCTATTGCTCTATTGCTGTCTTGCTTTGGTAAAAGAGCAGTGCATTCAAATGTATAATGTGATAATCCCTGACCAGCCACACTACTGGGATAGCACTGGGTAGGTACTGTATGGTGTTCTGAATGAGCCACCACCCCTCACTCCTCCCTGGTCTGACTGATGGTCAGACAAAAAATGTTAAGGTAGACTCATGCTAAAAAGACATAGAGGAACTTAAAAACGCTGGACAAGAAAGCAATATACACATAGAGACTTCAAAAATGATATCCATAAAATAATACACCCATGTTTTATATTTTAAAAAAATGCATAGAATATTCACAGAAACTGTAGGTTGTTGATATCTAATAGATAACTTTGATGTAAATGTCCCTTTAATGTTATTAGATTATATCCATTGAGTGAAGATCTCATTTAAAATAAGTGTAAAAGAAATGTAGTCACTTTAAAGTAAATACAGTTTGTTTTTTTAATTCTATTTTTAGCACAACACCATTTAAGATCCAGAATTTTGTCTTAATTCATTTTCTAATATATCTCTGTAACATTCGAAGCTCAATTATACACAACATGCCGCCCCCCAGGGCTCTATCGCGTCCCAGGCCTAGTGGAATGCCGAGTGGTGTGGTGCAGCCTATATGTGTCACAGTGCTCCTACCTAGATACAGCGGGACCCCTGGCTTAGGCTCTGAAGCAAATAAAGGGGAAATTGTTGAATTAGGGGATGAAGAACAACTGGAGTCCAGACCTGGGTAAACTTTAACAGCAGTTTTACTTGAGTAAACTTCATTCCAGACAATATTCATGGCTTTTCTTACATTCAGGCTCTCTCTTGGTTCCAGAAGGCTTTGGCATAAAATGGCAGGCAAACTGGATAACTCCGCTTTCTCTCTTTCCCTGCTGGGCTGACAGGCTTGCTTAATAACTCTGCTTTCTCTCTGCTGTCCTAAACTCTGCTTGGGTCTGGTTACTGGACTTTCGGTCGGTTCTGGTATCCTTGGATTGGGGGGCCTTCAACTTTTATACCCTCCTGACACTCAGTAAGTAAATTAGCAAGGAGTCAGAGGACTACTTCCCTTTGGAGAGACTCGTGCTGCAGCCAGAGAACATTTTCCGTTTGCTGCTACTTCTTTCAGGTCCTCTCAGCTCCAATATGGAGTCTAAAATGGAATCAACTAGAACTCCAACCCCTCCCTTCTGGTAGGAAGCAGAACTGGTCCACTTCTGGCCAAAGGGAGGTGAATGGAATGGTAAACTCCATCCTGATTAAAGATATCTCTGCCATATACGCTGCCACCTGCTGGTGAACCAGGCATATTACATGTACAAAACAGTGGCCTAACAATAATATCAATGCACAATGGTGAAGGCCCTGGAAATAAATACACAGATGGCATTAATGTTAGACCATTAGAGACAGTAGCAGGGTGCAGGAATCGTAATACCACTCCTCTGGGGTATATATATATATATTTATACTACTATGGAGTGAAATGATGTAATGCAGTTAGCTCTTAAACTCCCTCTAGTGGATGCTGTAGGCAGTGAGAATTTTAATATTTGTCTATACAAGACTTAGAATACATATTACAAAATTAATCATCAAAGATTTATAGACCCAATTATCCCACTAAATAACTTTCTTGATTAGACAATTATGTGGTTCTAAGGAATAGAAGGACAACACGTATTCACTGAAGCTGTGGGCTACATGCATCGTTCAAAGAAGTTAGGAAGTTTCTTTAATGTTTCAATAATGAATATAACATGTCTCATCAATTAGCATAACTCGAGAAAAGGCTGCATTTTGTATCATTTGTCTTTTAGTTTTCCTTTCCTCGCTGAACTATAAGTGATCTCTAGTTATGGAGCTGATATATTTGAGGGCTAATTCACTTAATCCAGATGTGTGTTGTAGCATTTTAAACACATCTCAAGGATCTGCTTTGAGAACCCATCTGTTATGAATCAATTAATCATGTCAGCATTTCTTACAGTTCACACTAGCCAGAGATGTTTGAAGTCTATAAGAGCCTGCAGAGATCCCATAGTGTAGATGATGTACTTGGAGATAGGAGCCAGTGGGATCAAACAGCATTCTCGCACCTCCAGTGGTGGGGTTAAGAAAAACCACATTGCACAGAGGAGCCGCACTTAGGGAAAATGAGAACAGAGCTGCAAATATAAGAGTGCTTTGACATATTTAAAGTGATTTTCCACTTTTTAACACCGTGTCATTTTTTTTTAGATCCAAAAGTCTGTGTTGATTATTTTACTAATATATCTTAACAGTGATCAGTGTTCTATTTCCCTGATACAAAGCTCAAAATCCCCTGCACAGACACAGAGCTGAAGTGATAAATCCCTGGCCACCTGCAACCACCACTAGAGGGAGCTTACTGCATTCTTTATTAATGTTCAGTTCAATGTATAAAAGTAAGCTCCTAAGCTCCCTCTAGTGGTGGCTGCAGGTAGCCAAATGTCTATGTACGAAGTTGGAGGGGTGTTTATCAGTAAGCAGAGCTCTGACTACAACAATTCAGAAATGTTATTAAAGGGTGGCACTACTAAAACAATAGTAGGGAATGACAAACATGGGATTCATTAATCACACAAATTAATGGCATATTGCTACTATAGGCTACTAATGTCCAGCTGGCTGAGATCTGTGCCACTTCATCTCCTGACTGCCTAACTCAGTTTTTTACTGGATGGTCATTGACTATAATTCCCACAGAATGTCCTTCAGCTCTGCTACACCTTTGTCTCCAAAACTACTTCGACCCGGCAACAACTCTGCTTCACCACCAACTGTACAAAACCTTGGCTCTGTTACCTTACCCAATATTTAACTGCCACACCCCCAACTCTGCCAGTCATCTTCCCTACTGCATCTATGGTTTGGCTGGACCATCGGCTCTGCATCCTCCGCCCTCCACCGCCATTGGTCTGTGTATCATAGACCTGCTCCTGCTTATTGGATCCACTTAATCTAAATCCCTGCTCTTTCAATGTTAGGAGTCCAGCAGGTGGTCTCTCAGTCCCCATTTGGATCTGATCATCCAACCAGTAGGTTATGTCATCTACTTATTGTGTTTTTTCTTTCTCCTTACTGTCTGTTCAAGCTCTAGTTTCGTTGACGGGGGGCTCTTGACACCTAGCTAATAGCAAAGTGTGCAGCCATTGTACCGCTCAACAAGGACTCAGTGCCATTCCATCAAGTAGAGTTGCCCTGAAAATGGCCGTGCAGGCAATCATTGAGAAGCCCCGATGTACTGTCTCCACATATACAAGACACAGATTGTCCAGAGCATTTGCTTGTTTATCAGCAGCAGATTTACACAGGTCAATTATTGGGACCGAGCTTTTGTAAGAACATTTAATCCCTCTAATCGATCCGTTAATCTGCCTGTGTCAAAGAGCCTTTAGTGAAGATTCAAGGCTGTACATTGGCACAACCTATTAAATTGATTACAGTCAACAGATAACAGCCTAAGGCAGTGATGGCGAGCCTTTTAGAGACCGAATGCCAAACTGCAACCCAAACCCCACTTATTTATCCCAACGTGCCAACACGGCAATTTAACCTGAATACTACAGTCCAATATATTATATCTTCCATTTACTTTATCATTTAGCTACAATATCCTGTCTACATTTTTCCAGGGCGCACATGCTCACAGAGAGGACTCTGAGTGCCCCCTCTGGAACGCATGCCATAGGTTCACCACCAACGGCCTAAGGCTTCATGCACATTACTGCATTATTCACCTGTTTCACATGTTTTGCGGATAGCACACTGACCCATTCATTTTTATGGGGCCATAAACACATCTGCAATTTTTTTTTTGCAGATCCATTTGGCTGTTCCACAAATTATAAGAAGATGTCCTATTCTGGTTCGTATTGCAGACGAGAATAGCCCTTTTGGCAGAATGCCCTTGAGAAAACTACAGAATGCATGCGGAAGGTATCCATATTTTGCAGATCCCATGTTTGCAGACCAAAATACAGACACGACCACGTGCATGAAGCCTTATGTATAGCAAAAATAGCGTGGTGCCATGTTAGTCGGGAAACTCTATGTGACCTGCCTGATGAAGGGCTCTGTACTTTTCTAGTTAGCCAATAAAGAGATTACTGCTATAAAACTTCTAAAAGTATTTACATCACATAACATTAGATATAGAACATATAAATCTATACTACTACTACTACTACTACTACTTCTACTACTACTACTAATAATAATATTATGGCATAGAAACTAAGGTAATTAAATAAAAATAAATGTATCTTTAATTGAGTTATTTTTCAACAACATAAGTAAAATACAAAGGAATACAGACCTCGAAATGCCACCTAGAAAATGTAACTTTTTAAGAAGAAGGGGTAAGGCCTCTTTCACACGAGCGTTACGGATTCAGTCCGGATGCATTCAAGGTGCGTTCCGGAAAATCCGCACACATCCGCACCAATCTGCAAGCAATCGCAGTCAGTTTTGTCTGCGTTTGCGTTCAGTCGTTCAGTTTTTTCAGCGCGGATGCGAAGCGTGTGGATGCAATGCGTGGTTCAGGCAGAGCCATTCACTTCAATGGGGCCAGGGCTGCGTGAAAAATTCAGAATATAGAACATGCTGCGATTTTCACGCAACGGCGAACTGATGCGTGAAAAACATCGCTCATGTGAAAAGCCCCATTGAAATGAATGGGTCAGGATACAGTGCGGGTGCAATGCGTTCGCATCATGCATTGCACCTGCTCAGAAATCTCGCCCGTGTGAAAGAGGCCTAATACAGCTACAGACATGAAAATACAACACCTAAAGAAAACGGCACTATACAAGTCCGTAGTGTGGGAAATAGTGAAAAGCTCCTACAAACAATTATGATCCACACAAAAAAAATAATAATAAAAATACTTTATTGATTAAAAATAGTTAATTATAAATACATGATAATGGAATAGAATTATGAATAAAACATATATAACAGATGGAGGTATAAAGCAGCAAGATGAGGAAAAAACAAAAGTCACGTGACCACTAAACGCTGTATAAATCAACTATCAATCAGCTATGGTAAATGGGTCTGTGGCACTGCATGTCCTATGGTAAGTAAACATGCAGAGCAACTTCACTTTGGGGCACTGAGTCCCTCAGCTATTTTTGAAACTCCCATAGCAGTGGATAGAGGGTGGCCACACATTCATGGCTGCTCTCCCTTCACTTTGGGGCACTGAGTCCCTCAGCTATTTTTGAAACTTCCATAGCATTGAATAGAGGGTGGCCATGTATTCACGGCTGCTCTCCCTTCACTTTGGGGCCCCTGTTCTGGAGATAAGAGCAGAGTAGAAAACTGACATAAATGACAATAAGCCAACACCAACCCCTTTTTTGGAAAGTGCTAAGGGCAGCATAAAAACATCATTTGATCAAAAATGTTTGGGCAAAAGACGTTTTAAAAGACAAAAAACAATGGTTTGCAACTTTTTTACACAATTTTCTGCCGCATGGTAGTTGATAAAGTTATATATATATATATATATATATATATATATATATATATATATATATATATTCCATGCATCTTTTAGGGTGGATTGTATTCTGGATATAATTTTTGGAAGTATTTTACTTCCTATCCTGGCTCTTTAACTTCCGCTTTGTTTGGACTTGTAGCATGGGAGACAGCTTGGGAGACTTTTAGATAATTTACTGCAGCCAGAGAAAAAAGGTAATGAGTGACTCAAATAGAGCATCACACATTACACTAATACTATAATTCTACACCTACTATGAAAATAAAGATTACCTTGTAGATAACATCTCCTATCAGCAGCAGTGATTAGTGGATTATCTATCCATATCAGAGGTTGTGCTGACTGCTACAAAAGGACAGTATTTTGTATTTAATGTAACTTTTTAAGAAGAAGGGGTAATACACAGATATGGAAATACACACATTTAATAGGAATCAGGAAAGATGGAAAGAAAAAATTGCTCTAAATCAGTCTTTTTAATGTGATTCTTAAAAGCATCTTCCCTTCTCAACATTTGAGGCATATCGCTGTGGACCTCTCTACCTAGGCTTACTACTGTTATCCTAATTTTATACCTACTATTAAAATAAAGAATACCTTGTAGATAACATCTCCTAAGAGCAGAAGTAAACTGACAGTGTATTACCTATCTATATATCAGAGGCTGTGCTGACTGCTACAAAAGGAGAGTATTTTCTATTTAATTGATTTAATCAATGGTATAACACTGTTAAAATGGTAAAATATGCAAAAATACAGATATGGAAATACACAAAGAAATCAGGAAAGATGGAAAGAAAAAAATGGCTCTAAATTAGTCTTTTTAATGTGATCCTAAAAGGCATCTTGCCATCTCAACATTAGAGGCATATCGCTGTGGGCCTCTCTATCTAGGCCTACCAAGAGAATAATAGAGCTGTCACTGTTATCCTAATTCTACACCTACTATTAAAATTAAGGATTACCTTGTAGATAACATCTTCTATCAGAAGCACTGCACAGACAGTGGATAATCCTTCCATATCAGAGATTGTGCTGACTGCCACAAAAAGACAGTATTTTGTATTTAATATTCAATGGTATAGTACTGCCAAAATCAAAATGAAAACACCCAAAAGTTCTATCTCATGTGGAAGGGGTTAATATTTTCCAGATTGTAACAGTACAAAAACTTTTTAATATAATCCATATCTCGAAATTAACATTTCTGTCTGTGTGTCTGCAATAAAGTAGCCAAAAACAATTCTTGGAGGTTGTACAGTACGATGGTACTGGTAATGATTTTTTATAGAGAACATCCAAAATCGAATGTTTTCCCACAGTGAAAAGAAAAAGTATAAAGATATGAATTAGCCAAAAGAGCTCCACATATCTATCACATAAATGTTTCCATCCATGACCTGACGTGGCCTGACGTGGCTGATCGTGAAGGACACTAGACTGAATCTTTCTGAAGCTGTGCACACTGGTGCACTTTCACTGTTGTGGTGGACACCAAACTGTGGCTTAGGCCTTTTACACACGTCCGTGATGACATCTGTGGTAAGATGGTCAGCGGTTCATCCATGAATGGTGTTTGGTCCACGTGTCTGGTTTTTGCTCTCCGTGTGTCATCTGTATTCCACAGACCCTGCTAGGCTGAAAATTAGTTTCAGATGCATATTCTAGCAGCAATCCATGAAAACCACAAACCAAACATGGATGACATCCATGTTGCATTCTTGGTTTTCACAGACCCATAGACTATAATGTGTGAGGGATCGGTAATCACCATATACCCACAGTCTGTGGAAAACCACTCATGTGTGGATACGTGTGCTGTCTGTGGAGACTACCGAGAGCATACATCCATGATTCACTGAGGCATGAGAGAGGCCTTAAGGGTATGGCCACACAGTCAGGTTTTCTGTTTTTTTGGGGTACTATATCTCCTTATTGAGAGCACTTAATCAGCATGAGGAGACTTATAGACCATACATGGTCCGCTAGAGTTCTGGGAAGAAGGTAGGCAATGGAGCTCTTAGCAAGCTCTGCCTCTGATTCCACCATGCTTCTTTGCTCTGCACTGATCAAGGTTGCCAACCGTCTGTAAATTTACGGACAGTCCGCAAAACCCAGGTGTTTTCTTCTGCCGTCCGTAGCGTCCGGCAGAAAAAACACAGTCCGTAAAACCTGAAGGCCAAACTCTGAAGTCTGCACTGCGCATGCGGGACCATGCACGGGACCAGACTGTGTACATATACTGCAGGGCTGAGTGGTGCGGAGAGGGCTGAGTGGTGCGGAGGAAGAACACAGGCCACATGACTAACAGCCAGCAGCTTAACCCCGCCCACACATGACTGAGCACATGGTCCTGACGTCATGAAAGGTCTTTTACCAGCATCTACCCTACCGTCTACTGTGGGAGAGATAAGACTTGTTTTATCAGAGATTGTGACATCACAACGGTAAGTGACATTCCTGTGTGCTGCAGCCTCAAGTTTCACTTTTGAGGTTAGGGAACATGCAGTACCTGTGTATGTGATGTGGAGGAGAGTGAGGACATACACTGTGCACGTGTCTGTGAGGGGATTGGAATTGTATGCTGTATGGACCAGGCTGAAGTGTGTTTCTTACTCGGCCAGTTTTTTATTCACATCATTTTTGTGTGTGTATCTATATATATATATATATATATATATATATATATACACACATTTTGAGACCTTATCACTAGTAATAAAACATATAGTTGCAGTGATCTATCCTAAATGGAAACCAGTGGAGAGCAGCATAAAAATACATATAATGGGCAGAAAATTAGCATAAAAATGGGCACAAAAAAAGTGTTATTTAGGCTAGGGCTACATGGCGCGACCAGGATCGCTGAGTAGCAGGGATCCCATAGAAATGAATGGGACAGTCGCCAGAAATCCAACAGGACTGGGCTTCTTGCGATTGCGGCAGCAATCCCATTTATTTCTATGGGATCCCAGCTACTCAGCGATCCTGGCTGTGACCAGTGTCAGCGTTTAGCCCTAGTGTGATCTTGTGCTGCCAAAACACAGAGTGTGATGCCCCACATTAGATACAAAGGAGTTCAGCCTGGCCTGCACAGTAGGGTTGCCAACTGTCCGTAAATTTACGGACAGTCCGCAAAACCTGGGCGTTTTCTTCTGCTGTCCGTAGTGTCCGGCAGAAAAAAACACCATTCGTGAAACTGTGGCCCGAACTATGAACTCTGCACTGCGCATGCGTGTGCAAAGAAGGGAAATGGGAGTGACGCTCACACTGGAGAGGAGGAGGAGGAGCCCCACACTGACCACCGATGATAGCCTGGCTATTTTTCTTAGTCTTTTGCCTGCAGCATTCCCGCCAGTGCCATGCTACAGTGGGACTTGTATAGCAGCGGAGCTGGTTCTGCTGGAATTTAGGGGGCATTTAAGCTGCTGGGGGGCCACTATAGTATATAGTAAAGCTATTGGGGGTACTTACTTATAATTACTGGGGGCACAATGGGGGCTATCAAACTTCTGGGGGCACTATAGGGACTACCAGAACTACAGGGGACTATCTAAACTACTGTGGCACTACAGGGACTATCTGAACTACAGGGAGCTATCTAAACTACTGAGGGCACTATCTGAACTAAAGCGGGCTATCTAACTTCTAGGGGAGCTATCTGGACTAAAGTGGGCTATCTAACTTCTGGGGGCACTATGGGGGCTAACTGAACTACAGGGGGCAATCTAAACTACTGGGGAACTACATAGGGCTATCTAAATTATTGGGGCACTACATGGAGCGATCTAAACTGGGGTGGTACTATAGGAGGCTACCAGAACTACTGGAGGAACTAGAGGGAACCATTTAAGCTACTGGAGGGTATTATAATTACTGGGACCATTACAGTGGGTCCTTATTATTTCTGGGAGCACTACTGGAGGCACTATGGGAAAAATGATTTTTATTATGTGGAATTTTTACTAATACCAGGGGTACTATTGGGTGTGTTACTATTATTAGTACAATATGGAGGGCACTACTGCTAAAAGGGCTACTTGTGGAGCATTATCACTATTGGGGCACTATTACTAATGAGGGCAGTCTGGGAGAGAATTATTAGTATCAGTGGGACTTTGGGGAGCACTGTAACTATATGGGGTCCTACCTATGTGGCACTGTTATATCTACAGTATTGTATTGGGGAGTGCAGTGGGCACAGTATTTTAGGTAGCAGCAGGATAACAGAAAAAGTTGGTAATCTAAAGTGTCTTTGTGGCAAACTCTGCAGAGAGAAGATGTGGCTGAAAGAACTCGTCATGGCGGTCTGGGCCAAATATAGAAGATGAGAAAAAAGAACATCTACATCAGGGAGACGTCACTGGATTTAAGAGGTATGTGGTGATGTATCATCTTGTATGTTTGGTAGTGGTGAATGTAATGTCCATCCAAATATGTCCTATGTCCTCAGAGCCATTTTATGCAGCTCTGGTCTATTAAACTGCAGCAAGGACTTGCCAGTATATGGTATGTTACTGCTGCAGCCAATCACCAATCAGTGATTTAATGCTGAGAACTGGCTGCAGTGGGCACATGCCATACACCTGCACATCAGTGTGCACATCACCAACACAGTGACAGATGTGCACACTTGCCCATTACATGCCTGTCAGTCTTTGTTTACATGGCAGCAGGAATGTTGCCAGAAAGTCCAGTGTGTCATAGGCATCGTCACTGCAGCCATATAAACAAAGAACTCAGACTAGAATGGTAGGGATGTAACAGCTGAAAATTGTTGATTTCGTTTCCATATGCCATATTTTATTTTTAACTACTAAACAATCCTCTTTATTCTGGGGCGTGGAAGGGGGCATGCCCTCTAAAAAGGGGGTGTGGTCTATGTCCGTAAAAATTTTGGGCTGTTCGTAAATTTTGGTTCAGTTGTCCAGAAAAATTTTAAAGGAAGGTTGGCAACCCTGGTACTGATGAGGAACAATCATCTTGAAACAGCTGTCTGCAGATGAGATGCTGGCTTATTTAATATCCAAGTCATGTCTCAAGGCCTGTTTAAAGGGTCAAATATATAGGATAGCTGCCTAAAGTGTTGGCATGAAAGACAGGGCTTACCTTCTGTTGCAATGTTGGAAGCTAAAACAAGGAGTGAATTAAAAAAGAGGAGAAGTCCTATCTGTCATCTATACTTTCTCTCCTTTTATGATCCCTTCCTGATTTCGGCTTCCAAAAATACATGCAGAAACCTGACAGTGTGGCCGTACGCTTATTGTGCAAAATGTTGCATCTTGTTTTAGAGATAGGTAAGAAGTAATCGAGCTAAAAAGAATAATCAACTTTACCTCGTCGACAGAGTATGGCCTATGTGGGAATGTATGCCTTAGTAAGAATGGGGACAAAGTTTTGTCATAAATTCTTTCACAAAATACGCCAACCAACGGGTAGTATAAAGGCAGACAAAAATATTTAGTGATGCACCAAATGTATCCTCCAGCCTCATCCACTGTGATAAATTTGGGGCTTCGTAGGTCTAGGTCTACATTTTAGAACAAATTATTAAATCCACCCAATATTAGTCACTAGAGAAATGTGTATTACTTCATCACGAAGTGCATTGTTTTGTAAGTAGTGAGTACAATGACATGGAGCGGGGATTGTGCAGCTGTTTTTTACACTATTTCAGGTAAGATAGATTCGCTACCACAAAGCATGAGGAAATTCGACTTTGAAGCAAATCGAATTTTCCCTCAACAATTATCTGAGGGTCAGTGATAATGAGCTCTTGAAAAAGTGTAAAAAATTGCAAAGTCATTTTAAAAACATTCAGTTATATCTCATTTTTATGCTTTCAATCTTCATCCACAGTATGCAAGGGAGTTGAAAATATTTTCACTTCCTACTTCCTGACAATTTTTTTTTTTTAAAAAGTACAATAATTGAGTTGATGATTTTGAACATTTTAAAATATGCACATTTTTTAATTATTCCAAAATGTGTCCCAATCTGCCCTGCAAATATTGTGGTCTAAACTTAAAAAAATAAATAAATAAATAAAATAGAAAAAAATTGTGAAGCTAAACACACAGTTCCCTGGATTTCTCTGGAAAAATATATTTTATAAAAATGATTAAAAGACATAAAAAATATTCCATCATTCATTCTGTAACCCTGACCTTGTGGACGACCTCAGACAACCTGTGTACAGAGCGAGAATGCAACTCATTACCCTGTAAACATTGCGTGACAAGGGGGGATAACACCAGCTCTAAAGAGGGCATCAATCCTCCAAGCAGGCATTAAAGCAAGACTCTTACACTTTTTATGTCGCTTTTAGTTAATTTCTCTTGTTTCTCCCCAACCATAGATCACTAATCACATTATACCCGCTCCAGTCACATACACCAATCAGAGTATCCAAGTGCTGCACCACCACCAGCCTAATGAATGCAAGGAGACATTACTGCTTGCAGGCCTTGAAGGATAATATGCCATCATAGATACAAATTGATCATTTATTGCAATGTATTTCCATTTATATGAGCTGATACACAAAAAAAATACAATGTGAAAAAGGATATACACACCAATAACTCAGCCTGGATATCCATTATTGAGGAGCAAGCGTAGGTACATTTTTCAGATTTATTAATACATTTTTATTTTACTTAATTTTACTTAATACTTAATTTTTTTAATTTGTTTTTATTGCATTTTTAATTCTATTTCACATCATGTGCATTCCGTTCATTGGTTTATAAGTTTGGCATTGGAACATAGTTACCATATATATGGATTTATTTTCTAGTTCATTTGTAGTTTTTTATTATTATTATTATTATTATTATTATTATTATTATTATTATTATTATTATTATTATTTTACATATCTATTTAATTTGTAGAGCATTTTTATCAATTTATTTTGCTCCTATTCTATTTTTAACTATTTCAATTATGTTATACCATTTGTTTACGTTGCATTTTTTTAAATTCTGTATAAAACGTTTTGTAAATAATGAATTTGTTTTATTTTATTGTTAAGTATAATTTAGCAATTTGCTGTCAATTTCTCTTTAAAAAAAATTTGTGTAATGTTTATTTATCTATGATAATTTAATGGATTTGATTTATTTTTTTTACTTATTTATTCATGGATTATAGTTTTACCCCCATATTTTTTATATACTTATCTTTTCACTTTTATAGCATTTTTATTTTATTTGGTTTGCCTGCACTTTCAAATGTTTAGGGAGACATTTATCAAATCACATACGTCAGTTGTTTGTGGTGTTTTCTGTGACATTTGGTCGAATTTTGCAACACTTTACAAAGTGGTGTATGTTTAAGGAACAAAAGTGAGATTAGACCTGGATTATGACTACATGTGACTTTTGCAAAAGTTGCAAAAAAGTCACAACCCACGCCAAGAAAACCCCCTGGTGTACTTTGACACATATAAGTGTAAACCACAATGCACTCACAACAAATATATTAGTAAGGTGCTACTTCATAAATTTGGTGCAGACACACAAAGCAAAGACGGACTTGAAAATGACACAAAATCAACAGCAAATGATAAATGTCCCCCTTAATCTTCATATGATTTAAAATATTCAATATAATAATTTACATCTGGTCTAAAACTGCAGTGCAGAAAACAAATGCATAGAATAATAAAAATAAAAAAATAAATGTATAAAAAAAATAGAAGCACATAATCTAATGGTTTACTATAAAAATTCCAATAAATGTCTGTTATTTTGTCTTTTATTAGTGGTAATAGCATAGTTTATATACTTACCGTATGGTCACATGAGGCAGATTATTTTTCGCAGAGGTTCCACAAATCTGAATAGGATTTGTTAAAAAAAAAAAAAAATCCACATGCTGCAGAAACAGTAATATGTATGAATATCTGCAATATATCTGCTGTGTGTGAATATTCTTTTACGTTTATGTTCTTTTTTTCTTTTCCTTTTTCATTTTCTTTCTTTCTTTCTTTTTATCTTTCTATGTATGATCTTTTCATCTATCCATCAATTATTCCGTCTAGGTATTTTCTTTCTTTTTCTTTCTTTCTTTCTTTCTTTCTTTCTTTCTTTCTTTCTTTCTTTCTTTCTTTCTTTCTTTCTTTCTTTCTTTTCTTTCTTTCTATCTATCTATGATCTTTTCATCTATCCATCCATTATTCCGTCTATCTAAGTACTTTCTTTCTTTCTTTCTTTTTCTTTATTTTGTCTTTCTCATTCCTATTATTTTATCTATTTGCTTTGAGACTCCTTGCTATGTATCAGAACTTTAAGTTTAAATTAGACAATTAAAACACTTTTTACAATTGGATTCTCATTTTGCTTACATTCTTTCTTTAGAATTCCTCAATTTGCTGTAATAATTGGGAATGCCTAAAATAATTTTCGCATTATTCAGACATCTGTTCCTTCCAGAAAATCTCAATAAAACATATTATTCACAATTAGGGATTTTGCAGGAATAGGAAAAAATAGATTGTTCTTTTCTGAAAACCTTTTAAGTGACTATGATAATGGCTGCTATTGATTTTAATTTAAGCTGTTCCTGTAATTGCAAGCATCCCTTTTAACTATGAAGCTTCAAATGCAAATAACAGTATCCAGTTGTGTCTTCTCTATGAATCCAAACCACAAACATTGACCTGTTAACAGTTGAGTAAAACCAGGAGTATATTGACTGTACAACCAGCAATTTACATCTATTTCATAGACATAAAAATTCTTCTAAATTATTACCAGAGCTACACGGAAAGCAGAAAAAGATCTAATCAAAGCAAAGCCAAAGGAAAAATATTAAAATAAAAAATGAAACCACTGCACGAAATAAATATTATGTCATATAAATGTTACTCAGCTTTGCTCGAAATAACAGAACTATATTAGATAGATAGATAGATAGATAGATAGATAGATAGATAGATAGATAGATAGATAATAGATAGACATGAGATAGATAGATAGATAGATAGATAGATAGATATGAGATAGATAGATAGATGATAGATTAGATAGATAAATAATAGATAGATATGTGATAGATAGATAATAGATAGATATGAGATAGATAGATAGATAGATAGATAGATAGATAGATAGATAGATAGATAGATAGATATGAGATAGATGATAGACAGATAGATAGATAGATAGATAGATAGATAGATAGATATGAGATAGATAGCTATAGAAAGACAGATACTGTAGCTAGATATGCAATAGATAGGAAGAAAGAAAGAAAGAAAGAAAGAAAGAAAGAAAGAAAGAAAGAAAGAAAGAAAGAAAGAAAGAAAGAAAGAAAGAAAGAAAGAAAAAAAGAAACTAGATAGATATTATAAATAATCAAATAAAATACACAAAATAGATGATACATGGATGGATAGATAAATATGAGATAGATGGATAGATAGATAGATAGATAGATAGATAGATAGATAGATAGATAGATAAATAGATAGATGGTAGATGATAGATATAATATTTACATGCTGCATACATGTCACTCAGTGTATAGTATCCTATAGATTGCCCCTGGATTTACTGTTTCTATATCTCACTGTATCACACTGTAAATTAGTAAATTCCAAGCCTGTAACTCATAATACTTAATTCATGATGTAAACCCCTAAACTTCTCGCCCCTCCGGTTCTCCCCTTTACTTAATGAAGTCTTGGCCGGAGCAGCATAAGGCTGGTACAATAGGCTGTTGTTGCATTACCTAGTGGTGTCCTTACATGTCCCCATGTGTCCTCTTCGCTCTGCGCATGTGAACTATAATAGGACTCTTATTAAGGGCTCCAGTCACACGCACATTACAGATTACTGGGGTGTGATATAGCGCCACTTCATGTGACAGCAGAAGGTATAATCTCCAACGCTACATACTTAACCATACTCCCTCCTTATGTCTGCAGGAGGTTCACGTGTATGGGGCAGTACAATACAATGTCAGGGAATTTCATCACGAGAAATGCCATTATAAGCACATTTTCCAATGACTTCTCTCCAGTCAGAGGTTATTGACTATTTTATGGGCCTAGATTGGCCTCTGATACCTGCGCCCTATCTGATTCCCTATCACAGCCATGCATGTCCTCTCCACTGATGTCTATGGGAAGCCAAGCCAGGCACTTCTCCACCTCTTCTTGACTGGCTAGGATCATCAAAAACCTATCATGTAGTGTCCCGTATCAGGAACACCCATCTATTGGGAGAGTGGAGGTCTACTAATCTCTGATGGTAGGGGATCTCAACTCTTCCTATTCAAGTTTGGGAGTCTCATAGCCAGGGGTGGATTGGGAACTTAAGGTGGCCCTGGAAAAAATACCAAAAGTGGCCCCATTTTGTAGTTGGGTCCAAATTGATGGAAGGCAGAGCCAACACAAGTAAGCGGGCCAGCAATACTATATATTGTGGCACATTATACCAACCCAACAGAGCCAAAGACCACAGTCCATCACAACATATGGCCCCAGCAGCACAAAATACATCCCCAAAAACTTTCACTGGCCGGCTGTGAGGAGGGCTTAGGTGACCCCCTGGGCATCGGCCTACCTGGAAATTTCCCTGTAAGGTCTATGGCCAATCCGCCCCTGCTCATAGCTCAAATGTATATGAGTTAAGTCTTCCCATTGTATTAGACAGACCCCTACCTCTACCATTGAAGGTCAGACATGTTGGGTTTCAGCATGGCTGTTTTTGGAGATCTTGGCCCCAGTCAGATGATACTAATTAAATCTGGCCTGCCTGTATTTAAATGTATGTCTGGCAATCATAATCAATGCAAATGTATAAACCTCCAAGAGAGGACCCCAAGGTTTTAGTTTTGATGGGACAGGGTTTTTGGCTTCTTGTTGGAATCCATCATCTTCACATCAAGCCTCACTACTAATTACTTGTTACTTAATTAGACAACCGTCTAATAGCCAAAAGGCCATGATGAGTTCAAGTGGTTTTAAGGATGGGGGGAGTTCTTATCATACTCATACTAGGGGACATAGCAGCCCCTGTATGTCTACTCTTACAATATATCAGGGATGAACATAGGGTCATCTGGGGTGTACATAGAAATCATAGGACATCATAGAAAAAATGTGATTTGCTCACCAAAAAACATAGTCAGAGGCTTAGTTGATTGTGGTTGTTGTTTAATCTATCTTTTGTGGGTGGCCCAGACCTTCAAGGCTTCTTCCAGCTATCCGGCAGGCTATTCCAGCACATGCTCCAGATTTGGCCCAGCCGGATACTGCCATTCACTGCTGGAACCCATTGACTATAATGGAAATCGGGAGAGTTCTGGTTGCTTCCCGGCATTTATGCTGGGATTCAACTAGACAAAAACTTTTGTGTGCAGCAATATTGGTCCAGATAAATGCCGGGGAGCTGCCGTATTCCCGCCAGATCCCTTTAAAGTTTATGGGGTATAGCAGGCATGTGGCACTATCCGGCTATGCCAGATCTGGAGAACTCTGGTGGGCTGTTCTCTGCTGGAATAGCCTGCAGGATGGCTCTGCCACATGTGAGAAAAAAGCCTTACCTTATGCTACCTTCAATATTATTCCTCCTATAGTCAAAAATATTGTGCTTGCTTTGTGGCCCCTGTTGCCCTTTTTAACACTGTGCTTGCTTTGGTGCCTCATGCCTCCCCCTAAGGGTACATTCACAAGACCGTGCCGTGTTTTGCGGTCCACAAATTGCGGATCCGCAAAACACGGATACCGGCACTATATAGAAAATGCCTATTCTTGTCCATAATTGCAGACAAGAATAGGCCTTGCTCTATATTTTTTGCAGGGCCGCGGAACGGAGCTATGGATGCAGCCAGCACACTGTGTGCTATCCGCATCTTTTGCAGCCCCTTTGAAATTAATGAGTCCGTACCCATTCCGCAAAATTGCAGAACGGCTGCAGACCCATTTATATGGTCATGTGAATGTAGCCTAACACTGTGGCCCAAAGTATTCCTGCTTTGTACCCATGAATGGTTGTACTGTACCTGCTACCAACTTGTACTGAGCCTTTATTCAGTAGTAGTCTCCATGACTGTTCCAGCACGGTGCTATCCTGCTCCTCTGGGGTCGGCACTGTGCAGGGAGAAATGACTGTGCCAGACTTTCTCCGCCCCCGAGGATGCAGATACAATCAAATGTACTGTGGACACTGTGGGCAGACTCTTGGCACTGGTATACCATTGCAGTCAAGTAATGTGTGTCCTTTGGAGGTATGCCACTGCTGAACATCATTTGTGGGAAAATAAGTATGTTCACAAATCTGCAGTGGTAAAAAATGTGTTTTCTATTACCTTACGTGAAATTTGTATAGAATGTTTCTTACTTTACCTAATGTGCTCTAAACTGTACCATCTGCTAATCCTACCTAAACCATTACTGGAATAGTCAAATAACTGTCTCTTTTTTGTGGAAAGAGAAGGAGATTTATATCTTCTTTTCACTTAAAATGGATGTATTATGTGAAATCTTCATTCACGTGACTGTACAGTGGGCCGTAGTCAAAGTCAAATCTCCAAACTGCATCAAGGCCTTTTATTCAGTTCACATGTCTTAAAGCGCAACTCGTTGTCTAACCATTCGGGTGAAATATAAACCCCCTAAACATATCGAGAGGTTAAAGTTACAAAGACAAAAACACATTTTCTCCCTTTCTGTTACTTTAACCTTTACACCTCTGGCGCATTTCTTTCCAGCTCGGAGCACATAGCTCGGTCCTCAAGGGCTGCTAGAATGTTAGAGTTTGGGAATTTTTCCTATTATCAGTTAATTAAACAATTGACTTTGTCCTAGTCGATATTAGGTAAATATTTAGAAGTTTAGTGGCTTGGAAGTCTGGGCTGCCATTTGCCCTCAACAGAACGAGCTTTACACCTCCAGACTGGCATTAGGTTTCAAATGTCCACTTTGGTAGTCATTGACATTTTACTCTATGTGACGTGGGTAGATGAAACTTTCAAAGTCATAGTCTGTTCAGTTATAGTCTGCTTTGATGCAAGCTCTCAATAGTTGGTAATTATTAAAAATGAATTTGCATATTCGTAATAAAACTGAATTAAAGGGTTTTCTGGGAGTACAGTATTGAGTAGATACCCTCAGAATACTGTATGGTCATCAATATCTGATCATATGGGGTTTGTCTCTCAGCACCCTCGCTGATCAGCAGTTTGAAGATGCTGTGGCCTCTTCAAAGCTTACCAAGCACAGCGCCATCCATTGTAAAGTGGCTGTGATTGGTATTGCAGCCCAGGACCATTCACTGAGCTGCACAAAGGCCATGTAACCAATGAACATGACTGCAGCACTCACTATAGTGTTGTGGCATCTTCTAAACAGCTGATCAGCGGGGTGTTGGGAGTTGGACCCCATGATCTAATAATATACTCAATTTTTTACTCCTGGAAAATCCTTTAATTAATCATTAACCCGACTACTTCATGCATAGTCCAAAATCAGACTCAAAGGGTATTTTTATTGCTTCACTGTAATAAAAAAAATCATAATGTAATACTATTCATTCAAATATCCTAATATTTAGTGCATATGTCCCATGTAGACCTCTGTGTCTCCATGATTGAGGATGTATATCTAGGTGGTTAGGTAGTCCCATCCCTCTCTCTCCTATTGTAGATTAAAGAAGCAGGTATCAGATGGAAAGGATTAGTACATGACTGAAGAATCAGACTACACAAGGTTTTTTTTGTAGTCTGTCACCGCGGAAACACTTAGCTGTGCATAGGAGCTGCATACACCAAATGAAAGGATATTTGTAATCAAGACGATCTAAGATGCATTGGAGCAATGAAATCCTGGCTTAGTAGATGGACTTAAAGGGATTTGCCCATCTGGGATATTGATGGCATATCGCTAGGACATGCCATCAATGTCAGTTAGTTGCAGTTCCTACCTCTGGCAATGGGATAGGCCACCCTGGGTGACAGGGCATATCATTTATCAATGATATCAGAAGAGGACAAACCATAGATTGCACTCTGAGCAACCATTTCTAAGCTGGCAGTTGACACAGGCTCCTGTTCACACTGACCCACCATCCCAGAGGTATAACAAGGCAGGAAATCTATGCATCTATAGTTATAGGGGTTGTCTGCTATGTAAAATCCTCAAAAATAAGCAGTCCTAGCACTGGAACTCCTAGCAAGCTGCTATAATCTGCTGCAGAAGCTGAAAATATTTGTTCACTTTCCCTACAGCGCCTCCACAGGGCAAATAAAGCATTAACTGGAGAACATGGAAATCAGTGGCCAGATGCATATACATGTACATTACTCAAAACTCTCTTGGTAGTCTCTCTTTGCTCCAGTGAGGGATCCCGGTATGGGGTTGTGTGGGCAGATATTGATGACCTATCCTATCTGACACCTGCCCCTCCCCCCCATATGCTGTTTTGGCAGCCATGACATGGTATGGAGTGGAAGCAGAAGGCTCTATTCTCTGTATAGTTTTCAAACAGTGGATCAGGTGTTGAACCCCAATGAACCGGTGCTGATGACTAGTGATGAGCGAATCGATGTCCCCGAAGTGGACTTTAATCTGAATCTCAGGATAAATGTGATTCACCGCAAAGCTGAATTTCCTTGTGCTTCTCGGTGGCTAATTGCTCATTAGGGGTCGGATGCCGCCATCTTGATTAAAGATCTCGACCGTGAATTTTGACGTCAACACGCCGGCCGATGTGATGACGCCATCTCGGGCCGTGCAAGATTTTGCCCTGGACCTTCAAGCAAGATGGCGGCGGTCGGCCCCTCGCGAGCAAATGGATCAGGTAAGTATGATTTTTTTTTTTTTTTAATTTGACACCAGATTATTGGTATCAAATGCCACAATTATGTATGAATGCGGCATCTGAGAGGTAAAATGACGGGAGTGGCGCAATTGCAGCTCCCTGCCATTGCACTCACTATTTACAAAGAAATGGATTGCGGACCCATTCACTTGAGTGCTTCTGTGGTGTTTCTGTCCGTGCCTCTGCACCACAAAAAAATACAACATGTTCTATTTTTTCGCGGTGCGCACAGATCACAGACCCATTCAAGTTGAATGGGTCTGGATCCGTCGCACTAGCCGCATGAAAGTTGCCCATGCATTGGGGACCGCAAATTGCAGCCGTGTGCATGAGCCTCTACTGATGACCTGTACTGACGATAGGTTATCAATAGAATTCCATTATGGATTCCGCTGCCACGGACCATAACTTGGTAGCGGAATCCATAATGGAATTCTTAGATAACCCGAACTTTGCATGCCGAATTTGAAACACAAGTTCGCTCATCCCTAGTTATCAATATCTGTAGCCCAAAAAAACCTTTAAGGGCTCATGCACAAGACCACATGTATTTTATGGTCTGCAAAAAAAAACGGATGACTTCCGTGTGCATTCCGTATTTTGGGAAAGGGAACAGCTGGTCCCTAATAGAACGGTCCTATCAGTCTGTAATGTGGATAATAATAGGACATGTTCTATTTTTTTTTGTGAAATGGAAATACGGACATACGGAAACGGAATGCACACGGAGTAACTTCCGTTTTTTTGGCTGACCCATTGAAACGAATGGTTCCGCATGCGGTCTGCAAAAAAAAAACAGTACGGACACAGAAAGAAGATATGTTTGTGTGCATGAGCCCTAACTAAGAATGTTTTAATAGGTTAAAAAAAAACTTCTGAATCAAAAAAACCCTTTTAATGGCATTTATCCAAATTTCCAGATAAATGAGTCCAGTCCTATGAATATAGGGCAGTTCATATGAAGCCATACATGCGATGCTTGCATTCCACCTCCCCTGCCCTTCAGTTGGACTCTGCTGTCTCCTTCCCTCCAGTCCTAATTCCTCACTAGTGCATTGTTTCCCGGTGATTAGTGCTTTGTGACAGGGTCAAGCTGCCGTTAACAAAGGTTAAACAAACGGACCTTCTAAGCTTCTAACTGTGAACACTGCATCTCTGCCCTGTGGAGCCGGGAAATCACAAGCCCAGGCCAGGTGAATGAATGCATGCAGCGCCCTGGTCAAGAATAAAGAATGGACGATAAGCTATTTACAATAAGTGCAACTAAAGTGGTCCTGCCACCTTGTATGTGTGTGCGGTGACCCCGGGGCAAGCCTCACGTCCCCAATAGTGGACTCCTCTGTAACTTTAGCAAAACTTTTGTTCTGTTTCTGTAGAACCATAAGGGCACAAAGTAAGGATTTCGGATGCCGTTTCGGAAGCCAAAATCAGGAGTGGAGAGAAAGTATAAAGTACAGTGGCGACTCTTCCTCATTTTTTTCAAATTCAGTCCTGGTTTTGGCTTCCAAAACAGCATCAGGAAATCTGACTGTGTGTCCATAGCCTTAGTTGTAGCAAGGCTTTAGGGCTTATGC
This sequence comes from Rhinella marina, assembly GCA_900303285.1. Taxonomy (NCBI): domain Eukaryota; kingdom Metazoa; phylum Chordata; class Amphibia; order Anura; family Bufonidae; genus Rhinella; species Rhinella marina. Next base: position 48,564 of record ONZH01007345.1, read on the forward strand.
ACATGACCGCAGATCCACAAAAATATGGACGACGTTCGTGTGTATTCCGTATTTTGCGGTACAGAACAGCTGGCCCCTAATAGAAGAGTACTATCCTTGTCCGTAATGCAGACAATAATAGGACATGTTCTATTTTTTTGCGTAACGGAAATACAGACATATGGAAACGGAATGCACATGGAGTAACTTCCGTTTTATTTTCGCCCCATTGAAATGAATGGTTCTGCATATGGTCTGCAAAAAAAAAACCGAACCGACGGAAAGAAAATACATTCATGTGCGTGAACCCTTAATGTTAGGAAATTCTAATGAATTTTAAAGCATATGTCATCACAATATAGGGGCCCATGCACACAACCGTATGTATTTTGCAGTCCCATTGAAATTAATGGCTCCACATATGGTCCGCAGAAAAAAAACGGAACGGACGCGGATAGAAAATACGTTCGTGTGCATGAGCTCTAAGGTATATGTGCAAAAAACATCAGTGGTAGAAAATGAATAAATAAACACATAAATGATAAACTACATTTTTTAAAAGGGTAAAAATAACCACATAAAGTATAAGAGCATGAAACACAAAATCTAAATTGCAATGAATACATGTAGAAAAATACTAATACAAATATAAATGAATAAAGAAAATGCTTATAATAAAGCACAATATATATATATTTTTTTTCTTTTTTTTTTTTCTTTAGAGGGCAACAGGATACTCTTTTTGCCTCTGCTGGGTGAAATGTTATGAAGAAATGAAAGGTAGAAAATAAAAATGGAATCCTGGAGTATTAACAGTAGTAAAATTATTAAATTAGTATGGTAATTTAATAAGTAAAAAAAAAAAAAAAATTCTAGTATGAATATATATATATATACACACATAATAGTAAAAAGATAGAAAAAGATATGTAATAATTAGTGATGAGTGATGTTTAAAAAAATTTGATTTGGGCACTTCCCTGATTCATTATGAAGTAGGATCGCTCCTCCCCCCTGTCATTGAACCCTTCAGATGCCGCATTCAATGAAGGGTTAAAAATAAGTATATACTCACCTCATCCATTTGATCATGGAGAGGCTGTTGCAGCCATCTTGATTGAAGAAAAGTCTTGTGTGCACTGATGTGATGACATCACCACATCATTACCCTGACACGGTGATGATATCACTGGTGACGTCACCGCGCCTGGCCAGCGTGATGACGTGATGATGTCGCACCTCAGTGCGAGCGAGACTTTTTGGAGTGTTTTCTTTAATCAACATGGCTGTGACGGCCTCAAATGGATGAAGTATGTATTTCTATTTTACTGCTATCGTTACCATGAAGCTTCAGGAAATTCCTCACCTACGCGATGAATTGAATTTTTCCTGAAATTCAGATAGAAATTCACTTAGTTAACTTCCATTCACTCAATGTTAATAATAATATAAATATAATATACCCCTTGTATTGTGCATAGAGGGAGGTGAGTGTGGACGGTGGTGGTGGAGCCTGCAGATGGTCTGTGGCCATCACTGGGGTCGTGCATTCCATACAGGCTGAATGAAGTCACCGTTCTTAATGTTGTCTGGCTGCATCTTGTCAAGTGGTCACTCAGATGAAAAACTCACTAGTGAAGAAGCCTTTAAAATGAGGGGACTCCCTTCCATCCCATTACTGTCTCCCCAGAATCAGCCTGATCTAGACCAGAGCTCTAAGTGCCTGGAGTCTTCTGCATTCCTAGGTCTGGTCACCAAGGACTAGGTGGGTTTTGATTGCAGCTATGAGGGTGAGGGGAGAAGGAGCTACATGGAGAATTCCTGTAAGGAGTCATGTGATTGTAAGCCAAGGATTAAAGTAAAACCATATAGAAGATGTCAGCTTCCCAGTGACTCACAGCACACACGCTCCTGGATACTAACATCCATGTGTCTAGCAAATAAAATAGTATAATATTAATATAAATTATTATTATTATTATTATTACTGTTATTATTATTATTACTATTATTATTTTATGCATTTTTTATAGTAGTAGTGACTAATTATTAGTAGTAGCAGCAGTAGGTAATTCAAAATATTATTAGATGTAAAAGAAACAATTATTAATATTAATAGTACAAGTACATGATTATAGTAGTAGAAATGTTCTTACTACTTCTAATTATTATTACTATTTTATACTATTATTAGTACAGTAGTAGTAAAGTATTACTAATAAAAGCAGAGGTATACTACTACACTGCTGTTATTAATTGTACATATCATTATTGTTATTCAAAAACGTATATGTAGTATGTAAATGCAATGTAAAAAAACACACTAAAAATGAAATAGAACTAACTCCAAAAAATGTAAAATTAGTATAATAAAAATAAATATCAGATGTGCATAAAATATAACAAAAAATGTCAGATATAAAACAAATAAACTCAGATACAAATAAATACAGAAAAAGTGCTATAATAGGAGTAAAATAGAATCAGAATATTTTTATGGTAGGTGTAAAATATGCATTATGCATTAATATTATTAGATTTACATGATAAATAACTAATAATAATAATAATAATAATAGTAATAGTAATATTGCTGTTGTATTGAGTTTTATTTTAATATGATAGAGAGATAGATAGATAGATAGATAGATAGATAGATAATTAGATAGATTAGAGATAGATAGATAGATAGATAGATAGATAGATAGATAGATAGAATTATAGTAGTAATAATAAAGTACTATTACACAGGATGAGTTGGTGATTGCTGTCAGTACAGGGTTAGACATCTCTGCAGTTAATCGAAGTCTCCCTCCTCAGTTCTGGGAATAAATCGCAGTCTTTTCTTGATCAGATCTTAGACATTTCTATGAACTATTGACACTGACTTTCCAGAAGTATAAATTAGGCAGAAGACAAGATGATATCGACAAAAACTTTTCTTTTTTACCATAATTCACAATTCTAGAACTGCCTGTCTGTGATCCCTCTGACAGCACACACCCCAGTATTGATCAGAAGACAGGAGACAAGACTCTGGAGATCGGGGTCTTATAGAACATCCCAGAAGGGAAAGGTCACTGACATCTGAAGGATTACACATCTACATGCGTGCTTCATGGGTTAATGATGTAGAGCGGTATCAAGGTGGAAAAAAATAAAAGACTAATAGTAATAATTATATATTGTTATTATTAGTTATCATTTTTATTCTTCTTATTATTTTAATATGTTAAAATGTTCTGTTCACCACAAACAATAGAAACAAGTATAAATATTTCATTACTGTCATTTAGGTATATGAATATTAGCAATAATAATGCATTTCATATTATTATTATTACATCTATTAATATTTCAAAAAGGTTGATTTTTTATTATTCCTACAAAAATGATAGATTGAAGATAAATAGCTACGAAAAATGTAAATAATAGATGATAATAATAATAATGTTAAAAATATGCATTTGGAATATTTTATTATTCCTAAAAATATATAAAATAAAAGATAAATACATAAGAAGTAGATAGATAATTAGATAGATATGACATGGATAGATAGATAGATAGATAGATAAAGATGAATAATAGAAAGATACACACAAAAAAAAACAAATGGGTGGCACAGCTAAATAAAAGTAAATTCGGAGTGCCAGCTGCTGAAGAGGTGATCCATCCACTAAAACCAGCGATATAGAATAAATTCCACGGCACTTCCAATTCAAGTAAAAAAAGTTGTTCCTTTACTCACCAGACAGCAACGTTTCGGTCCTCTCAATGGGACCTTTCTCAAGCAGTGACCTTGAGAAAGGTCTCATTGAGAGGACCAAAACGTTGTTGTCTGGTGTTTAAAGGCACAACTTTTTTTACTTGAATTGGAAGTGCCGTGGAATTTATTCTAGATCGATAGATAGATAGATAGATAGATAGATAGATAGATAGATAGATAGATAGATAGATATAACATGCATAAAATTCCACTATAATGCCATTAGTGTCCTCAGAAGTCTGGCTGCCTCTCTGGGGACATGACTTGGGTCTATAATGTGTGAAGTGAGGATCAGGCAGGTTATGTGATCTTCTCTGCTTGCTTCATTAACACTCCTGAGTGCGGACAGCGGCTCTCACAGGTCCTACACTTATATTCTTATTGTTAGGGCTCATGGACACAAACTTATTTTTTTTAGTGTTTGCTCCGCTTTTTTTACAGCCCATATGCGGAACCATTCACTTCAATGGAGCAGCGTGGCCGTTCCGCAAAAAAAAAATAGAACATGTCCTATTATTGCCCACATTATGGACAGAGTTAGAACCATTCTCTTAGGGGCTGTCCCTTCCGTTCCACAAAATGCAGAATGCACGCGACCGGTATTCGTGTTTTGCAGATCCGCAATTTGTAAACCACAAAACATCCAACGCTTGTGTGCATGAGCTTTTATATGTACATTCCGTAAAAGAAAGTGAACTTCATATTAGAATTGGAATATTACAAATATGACAACTACGATAGAACGAGGAGTTAACCATTTCCTGCCCCTGGTGAGAGGAGCCTGGAGCTGTAGATCCTGATAAATTCTGCATTATCTCCTGAGGTGAGATATGTATATTCTGCAGACTGTATGCAGGACATCAGGATCTGGGTGGAAGAGGAAGGGGGGGAGGTAATTAGTCTTTGTTCAATAGGCCGTCCTGGACGTGGCGTCGGGCAGTCTGTGCTGCAGGCTCACATCATGTTTTCAGCAGATCTACTTGTTGCAGGATCTGCACTTTAGATGAATGAAGTTGTTCTTTCTGTTCCCAGTGTCCACAGCTCAGTTCCTGGTATCGTACATTAGCCGAGAGCATTGCACAAGCATCCCAGCACTCACATATGGGATAACAGGGAGAATGCAAAAATTATGACGATTATGATTATTTTTACTATATGAAGTAATTAAAAATGACACTTAACGGGTTTATCCCATGACTTATGTAACAAATGAAAATCCGCGATTATATAGTACATGACAACCTCTTTCTAACAAAGCTTGAACCAGCCCTGTACCTCACATGGATCCAGAGATCTCCCTGTTCATTGTTCTTCTAGATTTATATCAAGCTGACAGCTCAAGGGGAGTGTCTTTTCTGCTGCAGCTCAGGGGGCGTGTCCATGCTATCCTGATCACAGCTCAGGGGGCGTGTCTCAGCTCTCCCTATCACAGCTCAGGAGGCGTGTCTCAGCTCTCCCTATCACAGCTCAGGAGGTGTGTATCAGCTGTCCCTATCACAGCTCAGGGGGCGTGTCTCAGCTCTCCCTATCACAGCTCAGGGGGCGTGTCTCAGCTCTTCCTATCACAGCTCAGGAGGCGTGTCCATGCTCTCCCTATCACAACTCAGGAGATGGTTAAAGGATGAAACTGAGCATGTGCGGCCTTCTCAGTGAGCAGGACAAAGAAATAAGAAAAAGAACAAACAGTAGGTGGCGCTATATAGATACATTTTATTGAATAACTCAGTGGCTATGCTAAATTTTTAATTACATGTAATTAATGTAATAAGTTGAAAACTAGAATATTTTTCATGTGACAACCCCTTTAAGGGCTCATGCTCATGAGCGTAATGGCTCAGTGCCCTTATTGTGGACCGTAAAGGGCCAGTCCACAGTATACGGGCAGTGGCCTTGTGCACTTCATTGTGCAGACCCATTGACCTGTATGGGTCCGCAATCCTCAAGATACGACCAAAGATAGGACTTCACCTATCTTTTGCAGGGCGGAGGCACTGGGTCGGGAACTCACAAAAGCATTACAAAGCCTTTGCGTGGGTTTTTAGGTCCATGCCTCTCTACTGCAAAAAGATAGAACATGTCCTATCTTTGGCCATAACTTGCAGATCGTGGGTCCAGTCAAGACAATGGGTCCTCATCCGCAAATGGAGTGCACATGACCAGTGCCCGTGCATTGCGGACTGCTATTTGCTGTCCACAGCACGGGCACAGGACCCTTATGCCCTTCAGATGGCAAGGCAGGATGCTAATGTTAAAATATAAAAGCTTGTGTCATCCCTGCACACATCACCGCTGACGCCACTGAATGGCTGGCATCTGACACGTTTGGTCCAGAGGCGACTGGAGTAGGGAACAACAGTAACAGGGAACACATTTTTAATAATTGCAACCTGCTAAAAGGAGTTCCTGATCTCAGAGAACCCCTTTAAGGAATCCAGACTTGATGTCTTCAGCTAGTCACTGGGACACATCTATTTCATAACCGGGCATTTTCATAGGAGGACCCCTTTAAGGGAAGTTGTCGCTGACATGCTCATGGTAGTGTGGTTCAGTGGATGGCATTGCTTTAAAAACTTACACCCTATACCAGAATCCTCCAGCCTCCAGGAGTCACACACCAGTATTTGGTGCTGCTTGGTCAAAGACGCTGGGGGGGGGCCTTTTGCCATAATAAGTATATGGTATATGATTTGAATGGAACTCTAAACTGGAGTGTAAGACTGCTCAGCGGGTGCGGTAGCATCCATTAAAACCCAATGCTATGAATATCGTTAGGTGCCGATGTGCCATCATTACCTGTCGGCCATATGTTCGCTCAGCAGTTATTCTTCCTGACTTGCCAATACAGAAGCAGTTTAGCCGAGCATGCATGTTTTCCTCAATGGGGGGAGAACAAAATGCAGCTTGTGGTGGTGGCTTATCCCGTGAAAGCAGCAGATCTGGCAATGTTAAAAACAGAACATGCCTGATATTTCTTTCTTCCAACATCTACCATCAGGAAAAAGTCTTCTCACAACCTTACATATAAAATAGTGCATTAGGCCAAGTAAAGGGTATGGGCACCTTTATAAATTCTCGTTATGAAAGGGTCTGTCTGGGGACCGATTTCCTTCTGTTTTCCTACCTTCTCAGCCCTTTTTCATGCTAGTCTTAAATTAAGCAATTTTGCAAACATTTATTTTAAAACTCTCTTAACATTTGTGTCTATAGATCCTTTGTAGACCAATTTGTTGCCATAGTGACAGACTACAAATAAACTCTGTGTAGTCGGATGCTGCAGTCACTTGCTCTAATCTAATGTAAGTTTTTGTAAGAAAAATCGGATTGAGTACGAAGAGTCCTGTGCCTCCTTTAGAGCAATTACATTTGGCTCAAGGTAATAGAGTAGGAGATGTAGATTTCAATTGAGAGGTTTCTGGTCATTGTATGTGCAAAGGGCAGTAGGTATCACAGACCAAATACACGTTCCTCACTACGTACACTGGGATGAGCTATTGACAGGGAGAATGATTAGATTTCTTTATCATCATTGTATGCATCTGTAAGAGAAGCGTATATCCACTGTGGTGGGGAGGTCACTGGTGTCACATCAAAGATTTAGGTCTCAGACTTCATGTTTTGTGGCTTCTCAAAATGTCAACACTTGTGTTTAAAGGGTTTCTGTCACCAGTTTTTTCGGTATGAATCAGGCTGACATTAGAGATGTGCTAATGTCACCTGATTCCAAATATATATCTGTTTTATTTACTGGTGCCCCCATTTTTATATAAAATTAACTTTTATTTTATGCTAATAAGGCCTCTTGGTGCAAGGGGCGTTACCCCTGCTCCTAGAGGCTCTGTTGATTGACAGGACCAGGCAGAGAAGAAACACTCCATTCACCATAGCTTGCAAGGACCTTCAATGATGTCATGACCATGTGATCAGTCACATGGTTTAGGAGGAGACAGGCTGTTTGTGTGATCCTAACCATGTGACTGATCACATGGTCATGACATCATTGAAGGTCCTTGCAAGCTATGGTGAATGGAGTGTTTCTTCTCTGCCTGGTCCTGTCAATCAACAGAGCCTCTAGGAGCAGGGGTAACGCCCCTTGCACCTAGAGGCCTCATTAGCATAAAATAAAAGTTCATTTTATATAAAAATGGGGGCACCAGTAAATCAAACAGATATATATTTGGAATCAGGTGACATTAGCACATCTCTAATGTCAGCCTGATTCATACCGAAAAAACTGGTGACAGAAACCCTTTAATAATTAAAAATGTAAAGGTAAGATCCACCATACTCCCGCATCATTACTAGCCATTGAAATGACCCACCATGCTAATAGACTAAATGGTTGAGAATCTGCCAGATAATTGCCAACTGGCATTCATAGGAGAGCTCATTAGCAATTATCTGGAGGTGTAAAGGTGCCGCCGATTACCTGATGTACCAGCGAAATGCTCATTCATCAGATAATATACTCGTTTGTGTAGGCACCTAAATCACTGTTTGCCGGCAGCAGAATGTGCTGTCTAAACCCGCCTGCTGCCTGCAAACAACGACTCTGTATGGGGAAGAGCGATGGCATTAGTGATTATTCCTTCCTCCACCGATGAGCAGGCGATTGCCTAGAAGAAGTGCTTCCTTCCCAACAATCACCTGCTGAATTGTCCGGTCTAAAGAGACCTTAAAGGGGTTCTCTGGGAATTTAGAAAATGAAAATACTTAAATATTACTTTATTATAAATATATTCCCAAATACCTTTCATTAGTTATAACGGCTCATTTTGCCTAGGGTACAATCATTAGGAGAAATAAAATGGCCGCCGTCCTATTAGTGAACACAAAACCTGTCCTAATCACACAGCAGGATAAGTTACTTCACAACACTGAGGTAAAGAGCTGCCTCATCCTCCTCTCTGCTCTGCTTGTCAGGGATTATGATCCTGAATACAGATGATAAGATATTTAGCTGAATCTTTGTGGGAATGGAGTTGATGAGGAGACATGGAGTACAGAAAGGACGGACAGGACGGACTGTGGTAATAGAGAGAAGAGCTGCTGCTCATTATCCACATCTCCACCTCCTCGCTGTACTTCATGTCTCCTCATCAGCTCGATTCCTACAGAGTTTCAGCTGAAGATCTTATCTGTATTCAGGATCCTAAATAATCCCTGACAAGCAGAGCAGAGAGGAGGATGAG
>ONZH01007346.1:0-13164 GCA_900303285.1 Rhinella marina
AAAGGTTACACGCAGCTGTGTGAAATGGATTTGTATCACTCAGCTAAAACAACAAAAAAAATAATTTTTTTTCTATCTTTTGTTTTAATATTTTTTTTTTTAGTTTTGTTTTTTTGGGAACGTGACGTGCAGGAACTATCGGAGACCTAACTCACACCCTGTTAACGGTGGCTATTTAGACTGCGACCCAGACAAATTTCGCACAGAGAATTTTAGGATCAAGCTATATATACGTGACAGGTAGCAGTGACTTGGTTGTATTTTGTGACGTACAGAAAGTGTCACCTGGACAGAAAATACGGATTGTGCTGACTGAACAGCTGAACTGTGACACACAGAAAGGTTACACGCAGCTGTGTGAAATGGATTTGTATCACTCAGCTAAAACAACAAAAAAAATTAATTTTTTTCTATCTTTTGTTTTAATATTTTTTTTTTAGTTTTGTTTTTTGGTAACGTGACGTGCAGGAACTATCGGAGACCTAACTCACACCCTGTTAACGGTGGCTATTTAGACTGCGACCCAGACAAATGTCGCACAGAGATTTTTAGGATCAAGCTATATATACGTGACAGGTAGCAGGTGACTTGGTTGTATTTTGTGACGTACAGAAAGTGTCACCTGGATAGTATATACGGATTGGAAAGAGTGTGCTGAACTGTGACACACAGAAAGGTTACAACGCAGCTGTGTGAAATGGATTTGTAACACTCAGCTAAAACAACCAAAAAAATTATTTTTTTTCTATTTTTTTTTTAATATTTTTTTCTTTTAGTTTTGTTTTTTTGGTAACGTGACGTGCAGGAACTATCGGAGACCTAACTCACACCCTGTTAACGGTGGCTATTTAGACTGCGACCCAGACAAATGTCGCACAGAGATTTTTAGGATCAAGCTATATATACGTGACAGGTAGCAGGTGACTTGGTTGTATTTTGTGACGTACAGAAAGTGTCACCTGGATAGTATATACGGATTGGAAAGAGTGTGCTGAACTGTGACACACAGAAAGGTTACACACAGCTGTGTGAAATGGATTTTTATCACTCAGCTAAAACAACCAAAAAAATAATTTTTTTTCTATTTTTTTTTTTATATTTTTTTCTTTAGTTTTGTTTTTTTGGGAACGTGACGTGCAGGAACTATCGGAGACCTAACTCACACCCTGTTAACGGTGGCTATTTAGACTGCGACCCAGACAAATGTCGCACAGAGATTTTTAGGATCAAGCTATATATACGTGACAGGTAGCAGGTGACTTGGTTGTATTTTGTGACGTACAGAAAGTGTCACCTGGACAGAAAATACGGATTGTGCTGACTGAACAGCTGAACTGTGACACACAGAAAGGTTACACGCAGCTGTGTGAAATGGATTTGTATCACTCAGCTAAAACGACCCAAAAAAATTTTTTTTTTCTATATTTTTTTCCTTAATATTTTTTTCTTTTAGTTTTGTTTTTTTGGGAACGTGACGTGCAGGAACTATCGGAGACCTAACTCACACCCTGTTAACGGTGGCTATTTAGACTGCGACCCAGACAAATGTCGCACAGAGATTTTTAGGATCAAGCCATATATACGTGACAGGTAGCAGGTGACTTGGTTGTATTTTGTGACGTACAGAAAGTGTCACCTGGACAGAAAATACGGATTGTGCTGACTGAACAGCTGAACTGTGACACACAGAAAGGTTACACACAGCTGTGTGAAATGGATTCGTATCACTCAGCTAAAACAACAAAAAAAATAATTTTTTTTCTATCTTTTGTTTTAATATTTTTTTTTTAGTTTTGTTTTTTTGGTAACGTGACGTGCAGGAACTATCGGAGACCTAACTCACACCCTGTTAACGGTGGCTATTTAGACTGCGACCCAGACAAATTTCGCACAGAGAATTTTAGGATCAAGCTATATATACGTGACAGGTAGCAGGTGACTTGGTTGTATTTTGTGACGTACAGAAAGTGTCACCTGGATAGTATATACTGATTGGAAAGAGTGTGCTGAACTGTGACACACAGAAAGGTTACACGCAGCTGTGTGAAATGGATTTGTATCACTCAGCTAAAACAACCAAAAAAATATTTTTTTTTCTATTTTTTTTTTAAATATTTTTTTCTTTTAGTTTTGTTTTTTTGGGAACGTGACGTGCAGGAACTATTGTAGACCTAACTCACACCCTGTATACGGTGGCTATTTAGACTGCGACCCAGACAAATGTCGCACAGAGATTTTTAGGATCAAGCTATATATACGTGACAGGTAGCAGTTGACTTGGTTGTATTTTGTGACGTACAGAAAGTGTCACCTGGATAGTATATACGGATTGGAAAGAGTGTGCTGAACTGTGACACACAGAAAGGTTACACGCAGCTGTGTGAAATGGATTTTTATCACTCAGCTAAAACAACCAAAAAAATAATTTTTTTTCTATTTTTTTTTTTTATATTTTTTTCTTTTAGTTTTGTTTTTTTGGGAACGTGACGTGCAGGAACTATCGTAGACCTAACTCACACCCTGTTAACGGTGGCTATTTAGACTGCGACCCAGACAAATGTCGCACAGAGATTTTTAGGATCAAGCTATATATACGTGACAGGTAGCAGGTGACTTGGTTGTATTTTGTGATGTACAGAAAGTGTCACCTGGACAGAAAATACGGATTGTGCTGACTGAACAGCTGAACTGTGACACACAGAAAGGTTACACGCAGCTGTGTGAAATGGATTTGTATCACTCAGCTAAAACGACCAAAAAAAATTTTTTTTTTCTATATTTTTTTCCTTAATATTTTTTTCTTTTAGTTTTGTTTTTTTGGCAACGTGACGTGCAGGAACTATCGGAGACCTAACTCATACCCTGTTAACGGTGACTATTTAGACTGCGACCCAGACAAATGTCCCACAGAGATTTTTAGGATCAAGCCATATATACGTGACAGGTAGCAGGTGACTTTGTTGTATTTTGTGACGTACAGAAAGTGTCACCTGGACAGAAAATACGGATTATGCTGACTGAACAGCTGAACTGTGACACACAGAAAGGTTACACGCAGCTGTGTGAAATGGATTTGTATCACTCAGCTAAAACAACAAAAAAATAATTTTTTTTCTATCTTTTGTTTTAATATTTTTTTTTTAGTTTAGTTTTTTTGGGAACGTGACGTGCAGGAACTATCGGAGACTTAACTCACACCCTTTTAACGGTGGCTATTTAGACTGCGACCCAGACAAATGTCGCACAGAGATTTTTAGGATCAAGCTATATATACATGACAGGTAGCAGGTGACTTGGTTGTATTTTGTGACGTACAGAAAGTGTCACCTGGATAGTATATACGGATTGGAAAGAGTGTGCTGAACTGTGACACACAGAAAGGTTACACGCAGCTGTGTGAAATGGATTTGTATCACTCAGCTAAAACAACCAAAAAAATAATTTTTTTTCTATTTTTTTTTTTCTATTTTTTTCTTTTAGTTTTGTTTTTTTGGGAACGTGACGTGCAGGAACTATCGGAGACCTAACTCACACCCTGTTAACGGTGGCTATTTAGACTGCGACCCAGACAAATGTCGCACAGAGAATTTTAGGATCAAGCTATATATACGTGACAGGTAGCAGGTGACTTGGTTGCATTTTGTGACGTACAGAAAGTGTCACCTGGATAGTATGTACGGATTTGAAAGAGTATGCTGAACTGTGTCACACAGAAAGGTTACACGCAGCTGTCTGAAATGGATTTGTATCACTCAGCTAAAACAACAAAAAAACTAATTTTTTTCTATATTTTTTCTGTATTTTTGTTTTTTTGGGAACGTGACGTGCAGAAACTATCGTAGAGCTAACTGACACCCTACTGACGGTAGCTATTTAGACTGCGACCCAGACAAATGTCGCACAGAGATTTTTGGGATCAAGCCATACACGTGACAGGCAGCAAATTGATTGACTTGGTTGTATTCGGTGACATACAGAGAGTGTCACCTGGACAGAAAATAGTGAGTGTACTGAACTGTGACACACAGAATGGTTCCACACTGCTGTGTGCAATGGATTTGTATCACTGAGATATAACATAAAAAAGAAAAAGGGGGTTATACATGGCGATAGCTGCACTACTAGTGCCAGCCAGCCAAGTGACAAAAAAAAAAAAAATGTCTTCTAGCCCTTAGAAGGGCTGTTGGGTTCTTTGTGGGTGATCCCTGCCTAACAGACACCTAAATGCAGGCCCTAACTCTGTCCCTGAAAGGCAGCAGCTCTATCCCTAACGACATCCAGACGGCATCTGAGCCGAGCACCGCGGCCAGTCGGTAGTATATTCCAGGGTCACCTGATCAGGCCAACCAACCCCTGCTATCGACATGTAAGGGCCCCACGTGATGCTGGGTGGTACGCAGAGTCTCCTGGCTTGTGATTGGCTGTGTTTTTAGGCGCCAAAAAAGCACGATGCGGAAGTTGCCATTTCCTCGAGCATGGCGAGATACTCGTCCGAGCAGCGAGCACTTACGAGTACCCTAATGCTTGAACGAGCACCAAGCTCGGACGAGCATGCTTGCTCATCTCTATTCCTATCTCATTTACAAGCCTTGCAATATTTTTGTGCCTATAACACAACACAATAAGGTGAGCACAACCCAGTAGGGCAAGTTATAGTCCATCTGACTTTTCTACCCTGAGTACATTTTCTTTTTTGTCATAATTGCTTTCAGAAAAAAAAATATATATATATATATCTTTCACGGCATCTACCCTTCATGGAGACATGCTTTCATTGAAACTGATTTTGGAGGTGTCGGACTTCCTTTAAGGAATTTACAACCCCCACGGGATATCTCCCTGTATTTTACTAGAGCTATCATTGAGGAGAACACGAGTACTAGTTCAATGAGCACCTGAGGAGACGGTGCAGAGGATGGGATCTGAAGGTGATCTGTCTCAGTGCACTCCCTTAGGCCGTTTCTCCTTGCCGATCGGTACAATGGAAAGATGGTTTAAAAAATCAGCCAAAAGTATAACAGTCTCTACTTGCAAAATATAACTTGTGGCTAATCCAGCAGTATTAGGTACAAAGTGCAGTTTTAGGCACCAGATGAGGAGGCTTACTAGCTGGTTGGGTGGCAATTTAATGCCACTTGTCAGCAGTTGTGGATATAGGTGACCAATGTGTGATACAAGCTTGAAGTTAATATGGGCTGGTGGGAATACTAATTGATGGGTGTCTGTCCTGTTTTCCCTCACTGGCAGCAAAGTCTGTAAAGCTGAATCTTGTTGGTCACTCTGCTGACTTCATCTGCTATAGCTTTAGGGAAAGCTATATATTGACTCTAGCAATCTTCCTGGAATAAGGTTCTCACAGAAGAATAGTATGAGGCTCTTGGGGTAGGAGCTCAATCATGTACTTCCTTTCTCATACTTTTTACTTTGGAACTCACCCTCCTGGCAGGAAGCGGGACCAGCCCACTCCTACCAAGAGAGGATGAACATGGTGGGTTAGCTTCTGCCAACCATTGCCAACAATGCCTCTTCTGCTGGGATGCAAGGCAGGCACCTAATACACATAAAACAATTGCAGATACACCTAGATCTGTGTTACTGCACTAGTAGAGAGCATCTGTTCTTGAAATACGCCCAATACTTTCATCCAATGTTATCGACTAGACTTCTCTGCTAAAGAAGTCTCTTCTTTTGATTGTTCAGTTCTTTCTGTAAAATGCGTGTGCTGACGTGAAGGAGAGCCAAGAAAATGTGAATTTACCTTGTGTACCTTTACTACGCAATTTTTTCACAGCTTCAATTGAGATATCCACCCAAATATTACTTTTAATTTTAAGAATGGAGATGAAGATCTTTAAAATTTTTTTGTTGATTCATTTCATAATATCTCTCCATAGTGGTCAACTTGCCTGCTAGCTATAGATGCCAGTACACGGAGTTCAGGCACTTGCTAATATACATGTTCAATGATAAGTAGCAGTGCAGAAATCTTCCAAGCTCCCTCTAGTGTCTGCTGCAGGCAACTAGTATATTCTCTTTTAAAGGATGGACAGGACAGACTGTGGTAATGTGGGCTGTGGTAATGGAGACTGCATACAAGTCCTGTTGCTCATTAGCCACACCTCACCCTCCTCTCATGTCTCCTCATCTTCTCCATTCCCACAGAGATTCATCTGTATTCAGAATCATGATTCCTGACAAGCAGAGCAGAGAGGAGGATGAGGTAGCTCTTTACCTCAGTGTCGTGAAGTAACTTGTTCTCCTTTGTGATTAGGACAGGTTAGGTTTTGTGTGTACTGATAGGATGGCGGCCATTTTATTTCTCTTAATGATTGCTCCCTAGACAAAACAAGTCACTATAAGTAATGAAAGGTATTTGTAAATATATTTATTATAAAATAATATTTAAGTAGAGATGAGCGAGTAGTGTTCGATCGAGCCGGTATTCGATCGAATACTACGATATTCGGCATACTCGATTTCAATCGAGTATAACGGCGATGGCGCACTTAGAATTCGTTTCCCCTCCCACCTTCCCTGGCGCTCTTTTTCCACCAATCAACATGCAGGGGGGGTATGACAGGCACGCTGAGCACGCTGGCAGCGCGAAAACAGCGTCTACATGGATTGGCTGGAAAAACCATGTGACCTCGAATATTAAAAACTCAGCTCTTCCTGCTCGTACGCATATGCTGCGTGAACTTAGTCAGGGACAGAGGCTGGAGAAGGGACAGATAGGTTTTAGCTGTTGGACAGGCAGGAGCGTGATTAAAAGCCCTTATCAGGGCTACTACAGTGGACTTCAGTGATAGCTTTACTACAATATAGACTTTACAGAGAACGGCTGCTGTATTCAGGGATAGCTGCTGGAGTAGGGACAGAGAGAGGCATTAGTGGTGTATTAGGTGCTCTGCTACATACCAAACTATATTTGGCACTACTGTTCAGCGTTCTTTTAGGCTGAACAACCCTGTTATATAACTAGTGTGTATATGCACCATCTGATCTGGCAGTATACGGCTGTGAATTTTATTTTATTTTTTTAAATACAGTTTATTTGGCTCTAGTGTTCTGGGTTCTGTGTGCCTGCAATACCCTTTTTGTATACCAGGTGTAAATACCCACCGTCTGTTCAGTTAGTACACGGCTGTGTACTTTGAAATATACAATATCTAGGCATTTTAATAGGCCACTGTACTGTGCGTTCTCTTGTTAAATTATCTCACATACCTGGTGTAAATACCCACCGTCTGTTCAGTTACTACACGGCTGTGTACTTTGAAATATACAATATCTAGGCATTTTAATAGGCCACTGTACTGTGCGTTCTCTTGTTAAATTATCTCACATACCTGGTGTAAATACCCACCGTCTGTTCAGTTACTACACGGCTGTGTACTTTGAAATATACAATATCTAGGCATTTTAATAGGCCACTGTACTGTGCGTTCTCTTGTTAAATTATCTCACATACCTGGTGTAAATACCCACCGTCTGTTCAGTTACTACACGGCTGTGTACTTTGAAATATACAATATCTAGGCCATTTAATAGGCCACTGTACTGTGCGTTTTCTTGTTAAATTATCTCACATACCTGGTGTAAATACCCACCGTCTGTTCAGTTACTACACGGCTGTGTACTTTGAAATATACAATATCTAGGCCATTTAATAGGCCACTGTACTGTGCGTTCTCTTGTTAAATTATCTCACATACCTGGTGTAAATACCCACCGTCTGTTCTGTTACTACACGGCTGTGTACTTTGAAATATACAATATCTAGGCCATTTAATAGGCCACTGTACTGTGCGTTTTCTTGTTAAATTATCTCACATACCTGGTGTAAATACCCACCGTCTGTTCAGTTACTACACGGCTGTGTACTTTGAAATATACAATATCTAGGCCATTTAATAGGCCACTGTACTGTGCGTTTTCTTGTTAAATTATCTCACATACCTGGTGTAAATACCCACCGTCTGTTCAGTTACTACACGGCTGTGTACTTTGAAATATACAATATCTAGGCCATTTAATAGGCCACTGTACTGTGCGTTCTCTTGTTAAATTATCTCACATACCTGGTGTAAATACCCACCGTCTGTTCAGTTACTACACGGCTGTGTACTTTGAAATATACAATATCTAGGCATTTTAATAGGCCACTGTACTGTGCGTTCTCTTGTTAAATTATCTCACATACCTGGTGTAAATACCCACCGTCTGTTCAGTTACTACACGGCTGTGTACTTTGAAATATACAATATCTAGGCATTTTAATAGGCCACTGTACTGTGCGTTCTCTTGTTAAATTATCTCACATACCTGGTGTAAATACCCACCGTCTGTTCAGTTACTACACGGCTGTGTACTTTGAAATATACAATATCTAGGCCATTTAATAGGCCACTGTACTGTGCGTTTTCTTGTTAAATTATCTCACATACCTGGTGTAAATACCCACCGTCTGTTCAGTTACTACACGGCTGTGTACTTTGAAATATACAATATCTAGGCCATTTAATAGGCCACTGTACTGTGCGTTCTCTTGTTAAATTATCTCACATACCTGGTGTAAATACCCACCGTCTGTTCTGTTACTACACGGCTGTGTACTTTGAAATATACAATATCTAGGCCATTTAATAGGCCACTGTACTGTGCGTTTTCTTGTTAAATTATCTCACATACCTGGTGTAAATACCCACCGTCTGTTCAGTTACTACACGGCTGTGTACTTTGAAATATACAATATCTAGGCCATTTAATAGGCCACTGTACTGTGCGTTTTCTTGTTAAATTATCTCACATACCTGGTGTAAATACCCACTGTCTGTTCAGTTACTACACGGCTGTGTACTTTGAAATATACAATATCTAGGCCATTTAATAGGCCACTGTACTGTGCGTTCTCTTGTTAAATTATCTCACATACCTGGTGTAAATACCCACCGTCTGTTCAGTTACTACACGGCTGTGTACTTTGAAATATACAATATCTAGGCCATTTAATAGGCCACTGTACTGTGCGTTCTGTTGTTAAATTATCTCACATACCTGGTGTAAATACCCACCGTCTGTTCTGTTACTACACGGCTGTGTACTTTGAAATATACAATATCTAGGCCATTTAATAGGCCACTGTACTGTGCGTTTTCTTGTTAAATTATCTCACATACCTGGTGTAAATACCCACCGTCTGTTCAGTTACTACACGGCTGTGTACTTTGAAATATACAATATCTAGGCATTTTAATAGGCCACTGTACTGTGCGTTCTCTTGCTAAATTATCTCACATACCTGGTGTAAATACCCACCGTCTGTTCAGTTACTACACGGCTGTGTACTTTGAAATATACAATATCTAGGCATTTTAATAGGCCACTGTACTGTGCGTTCTCTTGTTAAATTATCTCACATACCTGGTGTAAATACCCACCGTCTGTTCAGTTACTACACGGCTGTGTACTTTGAAATATACAATATCTAGGCCATTTAATAGGCCACTGTACTGTGCGTTCTCTTGTTAAATTATCTCACATACCTGGTGTAAATACCCACCGTCTGTTCAGTTACTACACGGCTGTGTACTTTGAAATATACAATATCTAGGCCATTTAATAGGCCACTGTACTGTGCGTTCTCTTGTTAAATTATCTCACATACCTGGTGTAAATACCCACCGTCTGTTCAGTTACTACACGGCTGTGTACTTTGAAATATACAATATCTAGGCCATTTAATAGGCCACTGTACTGTGCGTTCTGTTGTTAAATTATCTCACATACCTGGTGTAAATACCCACCGTCTGTTCAGTTACTACACGGCTGTGTACTTTGAAATATACAATATCTAGGCCATTTAATAGGCCACTGTACTGTGCGTTCTCTTGTTAAATTATCTCACATACCTGGTGTAAATACCCACCGTCTGTTCTGTTACTACACGGCTGTGTACTTTGAAATATACAATATCTAGGCCATTTAATAGGCCACTGTACTGTGCGTTCTCTTGTTAAATTATCTCACATACCTGGTGTAAATACCCACCGTCTGTTCAGTTACTACACGGCTGTGTACTTTGAAATATACAATTTCTAGGCCATTTAATAGGCCACTGTACTGTGCGTTCTGTTGTTAAATTATCTCACATACCTGGTGTAAATACCCACCGTCTGTTCTGTTACTACACGGCTGTGTACTTTGAAATATACAATATCTAGGCCATTTAATAGGCCACTGTACTGTGCGTTTTCTTGTTAAATTATCTCACATACCTGGTGTAAATACCCACCGTCTGTTCAGTTACTACACGGCTGTGTACTTTGAAATATACAATATCTAGGCATTTTAATAGGCCACTGTACTGTGCGTTCTCTTGCTAAATTATCTCACATACCTGGTGTAAATACCCACCGTCTGTTCAGTTACTACACGGCTGTGTACTTTGAAATATACAATATCTAGGCATTTTAATAGGCCACTGTACTGTGCGTTCTCTTGTTAAATTATCTCACATACCTGGTGTAAATACCCACCGTCTGTTCAGTTACTACACGGCTGTGTACTTTGAAATATACAATATCTAGGCCATTTAATAGGCCACTGTACTGTGCGTTCTCTTGTTAAATTATCTCACATACCTGGTGTAAATACCCACCGTCTGTTCAGTTACTACACGGCTGTGTACTTTGAAATATACAATATCTAGGCCATTTAATAGGCCACTGTACTGTGCGTTCTCTTGTTAAATTATCTCACATACCTGGTGTAAATACCCACCGTCTGTTCAGTTACTACACGGCTGTGTACTTTGAAATATACAATATCTAGGCCATTTAATAGGCCACTGTACTGTGCGTTCTGTTGTTAAATTATCTCACATACCTGGTGTAAATACCCACCGTCTGTTCAGTTACTACACGGCTGTGTACTTTGAAATATACAATATCTAGGCCATTTAATAGGCCACTGTACTGTGCGTTCTCTTGTTAAATTATCTCACATACCTGGTGTAAATACCCACCGTCTGTTCTGTTACTACACGGCTGTGTACTTTGAAATATACAATATCTAGGCCATTTAATAGGCCACTGTACTGTGCGTTCTCTTGTTAAATTATCTCACATACCTGGTGTAAATACCCACCGTCTGTTCTGTTACTACACGGCTGTGTACTTTGAAATATACAATATCTAGGCCATTTAATAGGCCACTGTACTGTGCGTTCTCTTGTTAAATTATCTCACATACCTGGTGTAAATACCCACCGTCTGTTCTGTTACTACACGGCTGTGTACTTTGAAATATACAATATCTAGGCATTTTAATAGGCCACTGTACTGTGTGTTCTCTTGCTAAATTATTTCACATACCTAATTATATACCCAAATATTGTATTTGCAACAAAAAAAAATAAAATGCGGAGGGGGCTAGCGGAATAGGACGTGGACGTGGACGAGGACGGGGGCGCGGAAATGCTGTTGGGGGCCTTGTTGAAGCCAGTGGGGATACAATGTGTGCTGGTGAGGATCAGCCAGGATCCCGCTCATCCAGAATCCCTGCCTTTATGGGACAGTTAAGCAGGGGGCGGGTTACACCGCTGTTGAGGCCTGAGCAGGTTGAACAGGTGGTGCAATGGATAGCCGATAGCGCTTCCACACAGTTGTCCACCAGCCAGTCATCCACACAGTCTCACTCTGACCCTCCTTCCTCCACACCTGGCCAACAGAGTCATCCCACCCTTGACCCCTCCCAGGAGCTCTTTTCGGGTCCTTTTTCAGATGTGCCGGAAGAATCCCAGGAGCTAGCAGAGGAATTTGTTTGTAGTGATGCCCAAACACTGGAGTTTTCGCCATCTCCTGCTGATGTGGACCCTGAGCCAGCATCTGTTATCATGAGCGATGATGATGATGAGACGCAGTTGCCATCAAGGGAGGCTGTTGGAATGTCCAGTGGGCAGGAGGAGGAGCAGAGTGAGGAAGAGGAGGTGGTGGATGACGAAATGACCGACCCCACTTGGCCAGGGGTGATGTCCAGCGAGGAAAGCAGTGGAGAGGTGGTGGTCTGCGCAGCACCGAAAAAGGCAGCAAGAGGCAGAGGGATGTCCACAGGCAGAGGGATGTCCACAGGCAGAGGGATGTCCACAGGCAGAGGCATGTCCACAGGCAGAGGGATGTCCACAGGCAGAGGGATGTCCACAGGCAGAGGGATGGCCACAGGCAGAGGACAGTTCAGACAGAGAAGTGAGGCCACAGCCAGCAGGGCCGAAGCTGTTCCCGCCAGCGGCCAGTCGTGCGAAGCTCCCCCATCGAGGCCTCGTACTTCTGTGGTGTGGAGATATTTTAATGTTTGTGCGGATGACAAACTGAGCGCGGTTTGCACACTCTGCCACTCAAAACTGAGTAGGGGCTCTGAGAAGAGCAATCTGACCACCTCAGGCATGCGGCGTCACTTGGAATTCAAGCACTGGGCTGAGTGGGAGAGAGCAAACGCAATACAAACTGCGCCCGGTCTTGCTGCCACTGCCTCTTCCCCTTTGTTGTGTGCTGCCACTGCGGTCCAGACCTCCAGCCAGGACACCTCCACATCTGCCTCTGCCTCGGCTACTTTGGGGCCTTCTCCTTCAGCCTCCCCTTCCCCCGCCCCTTCCCCCGCCTCTTCGCCTGCACCTTCACACTCCTCGTCCCAACAACTGTCCATCTCGCAGGCGTTCGACCGCAGGCGGAAGTACGCCTCGAGTCACCCCCAAGCCCAAGCCTTAAACTGCCACATCTCCAAACTGCTGGCCCTGGAGATGTTGCCGTTTAGGCTTGTGGAGACGCAGGCCTTCCGCGACCTGATGGCGGCTGCCGCACCTCGCTATTCCGTCCCTAGCCGCCACTACTTTTCCCGGAGTGCCGTCCCCGCCCTGCACCAGCACGTGTCGCGTAACATCAGGCGGGCCCTGAGGTACGCAGTCAGCGCAAAGGTCCACTTGACCACCGACTCGTGGACAAGCGCTTGCGGCCCAGGGACGATACATTTCTCTGACGGCACACTGGGTGAATGTAGTGGAGGCGGGGACGGGGTCGCAAACAGAGACGGCCTACCTACCACCCCCGCCCAAGATTGCCAGCATGGGTTCTGATAAACCCCCCTCCTCCTCCTCCTCCTCCTCCTCCT
>ONZH01007347.1:0-15900 GCA_900303285.1 Rhinella marina
CTCTGCCCCCTGCAGTAATTGAATGCTCGCCCACGCCCTCGTCCTCGACCCTTAGCCTGGGTTCATTTTTATATAAGTGTATTATATAAAATAAAAAGAAATGGGCCTGCTGTACTGAAACCCACAAACTTGTTTAGTCTGGTTTAATTAAGTGACGTACAGAAAGTGTCACCTGGACAGAAAATACGGATTGGAGTGAGTGGACTGAACTGTGACACACAGAATGGTTCCACGCAGCTGTGTGAAATGGATTTGTATCACTGAGCTAAAACAACTAAAAAAATATTTTTTTTAAATTATTTTTTTTGGAGTTTTGTTTTTTTGGGAACGTGACGTGCAGAAACTATCGTAGAGCTAACTGACACCCTACTGACGGTGGCTATTTAGACTGCGACCTAGACAAATGTCGCACAGAGATTTTTGGGATAAAGCTATATACGTGACAGGCAGCAAAAGACTTGGTTGTATTAAGTGACGTACAGAAAGTGTCACCTGGACAGAAAATACGGATTGGAGTGAGTGGACAGCTGAACTGTGACACACAGAATGGTTCCACACTGCTGTGTGAAATGGATTTGTATCACTGAGATATAAAATAAAAAAAAAAAGGGGGTTATATATGGCGATAGCTGCACTACTAGTGCCAGCCAGCCAGCCAAGCCAGGAGACAAAAAAAAATGTCTTCTAGCCCTTAGAAGGGCTGTTGGGTTCTTTGTGGGGTGATTCCTGCCTAACAGAGAACTAAATGCAGGCCCTAACACTCTCCCTGAAAGGCAGCAGCTCTATCCCTAACGACATCCAGACAGCATCTGAGCCGAGCGCCGCGGCCAGTCACTAGGATATTCCAGGGTCACCTGATCAGGCCAGCCAACCCCTGCTATCGACATGTAAGGGCCGCACGTTATGCTGGGTGTACCGCAGAGTCTCCTGGCTTGTGATTGGCTGAGTTTTTAGGTGCCAAAAATGCACGATGCGGAAGTTGCCATTTCCTTGATCATGGCGAGATACTCATCCGAGCAGCGAGCACTTACGAGTACCCTAATACTTGAACGAGCACCAAGCTCGGACGAGTATGATCGCTGATCTCTTGTTAGTACCTGCCAAATATGGTCCAAGGAAGTATAACTGGTGAACTTATTAATGGGATTATGGAAGCTCAAGGCTCATTGATGCATGTAAAATGAAGGCTAGCCTGTCTGGTCCAATCATATAGGAGAGCTACTGGTGCTCAAATTGTTTAAAAGAATCACGTTGACTATGATAGAAAGGGGTCATGACACATAGGACATTGAAGCTTGTTGTGCACCTGCAAATCAGTCAGAGTGCCAATGCTGATGTCTGTCCACTGCCAAAAGTGCTTATGTTGAGTATGTGATCATCATTATTGGACCAGGGAGCAATTAAAGACGGCAACATGGTCTTATTAATCACATTTTCTTTCACTACATGTGGATGGCTGGGTCCATGTTTGTGTGGTAGAAATGTAACCAGAATGAACTGGGAGAAGAAGACAAAACACGTCAGTATGATTCTCTGTGCCATGTTCTGCTGGGAAACCTTAGGTCCTGGCATCATGTGGATATGACATGCACCACCTACCATGGAAGTGGTGACCCCTTAATGCTCTCTTTCAGCTGGATAATGCCCCAGCAACACTGCCAGAATTGTTCAGGAATGAGTAATATTTCAGATACCAAGGTGATGACTTGGCCTCCAAATTCCTCAGATTTCAGCTGAGAGTTATTGAGTGATACTACCTGCTGTATTTGGTGGAACATCTGATTAGGTTCCAAGGCACACTAGGAAAATTAGGGGTCCAGGCAACCTTGGTCGAGAAACAAGTAGACGTTTGGTCTCCAATGTGTTGAAATCCAATTGTGATCGCTGCCATTGAGGCTATCATAACTATCCTACTTGTAGAGAACCTTTGAAAAGTCCAAGAAGTTACAAGCTCTTACAAGAATAAGGACAGATTAACTCGAGCATATAGGGATCTATAATTCTGTAAATCCAGGTCAGTAAAGTCACAGTTGGGCAGGAATACATGTTCATAATAAATGCCTCCATAATACCTAGATGCATATTATGCTTAAGAAGTTCTAAAACTTTTTACTTTTAAAGGTTTTGTTCATATTCTTACATTTTTTTCATTCAATTCCCTTAATCAAAATTGAAGACCATGAAGAACATAGAAGAATAATTCTGCAATAATCCTTTTCCTCACACTTATATAACATGGGCTTTGTGGAGTAATGCAAACAACAAAAAGACAACAATAAGGAATCATCAAGAAAGCTTAAAAATAGGATAAGTGAAAGAAGCACATGTAATTGCTTAATTAGAAACTTAGATGATAGATTAGCGGGAGGAAATTGTATTTTTAATCATGCAATTTCATGTACGCAAGTACAATTTCTGGGTTAATTATATTGCATGTTTGTCATGCTATAATAAACAAGTTGGGATTTGTTCGGTAGAAAACAGCATCTTAAATGCTCAAAAACCTTCATATGAAATGGGAGTTAACCCTTTAATATACTTCAGTGGTTGACACAGTAACTTTCCAATGATGCTTTAGTCTCTCTGGTTCCATAGCTAAAAATAAAATAAATAATTAGCCGTTGTTAATCCGTTGATCCAGAAGAAGACAAAAACATCCTACTATAAATCCAATCCATGATGTAACTATAGAAAGAGCTCTTCTGCCACCAACACACGTATTTTAAAAGACAGATAGTACAGTAGATGGGTACCTGTGACATATTTTGCATTAGGACTCAGAAGGCTTACATTTGCAATCTGGGTCCAAATTGTCCCATAAAAAAACCTTCTGACCCCTAATAGTGATCAGATCCGATGCATAAGAGAAGAGTGAATTCAGATTGGATCATAAGAGAAGAGTGAATATCCTAAAACTTGTTTTGGTCCGATTCGTCTGAATTGGCAAAGAAATTGAGTTTGAATACATATTGATTCTGCCTGAATCAAAAGTGTTTTAAATGCCTATAAAAACCTCACTCTCTGGAAAAATTCTATCCAAATGAATCAGAAGAAATTCTGATTCTACTTAATCACAATTTTTTTCAAAAATTTGGGTCAAATTTCAATTCTAGTGACTTGATTTGCTCATCTCTGCCCAATATATTGAGAAAACAGTGTACATTTTTTATGTTAGTGCAATGGTTCCTTAAACTAAGCTGATCGTATAATGTCCTGGGAGCCTCTGTAGTGCTTAATTTTTCCACAATGCCCCGCATAAAAAATAAATTAATACATAGTGCCCATTAAAATCACACTAATACATTTCTACAATGTCTGTATGTAGTGACAGACAAGGACAGTGAGCCCTAACCTAGAACCAGCCTGCTTTCCATTCCTTCTTGGAGTATAAGCCCTACTTGGCAGAACCGCAACTGGACGATGGTCTCTACTAGGGATGAGCGAACTTTTGAAAAGTTCGGTTCGGTTCGCTTCGGCGAACTTTAGTGAAGTTCGGATTCGTACGAACCGAACCTAATACGAACCTTGCTATAATGGCTGAATAATTGCTGCTACAATAATGGGAGTCTGGTAGGGTATAGTTTCGTTTACTTGCAGTTGCTATTACAATGAAAAAAGTGGAAAAAATCCAAGTGACTTCAACAACGACGACGCAAAATATACGCATATTTGAAAATTTACACTAATGCGTACGCTAATGCGAACATTACCGCACAAATAACGAACATACAGTGTAGCGTTGTTAAAGGTGCGCTACTTAACTGAATATGTACGCATTAGCGTACGCATACACTGCGTCTGTGAACATTCCTACTCAAGTAACGAACATACAGTCTAGCGTTGTCAAAGTTACGCTACTTAACTGAATATGTACGCGTTAGCGTACGCATACACTGCGTCTGCGAACATTCCTACTCAAGTAACAAACATACAGTCTAGCGTTGTCAAAGGTACGCCACTTAACTGAATATGTACGCATTAGCGTACGCATATACTGCATCTGCGAACATTCCTACTCAAGTAACGAACATACAGTCTAGCGTTGTCAAAGGTACGCTACTTAACTGAATATGTACGCATTAGCGTACATTCTCAATAAATATGCGTATATTTTGCGTCGCCGTTATTTTAACCAGATTCGTCACGAACTTTCTGAAAATTCGGTTCGATGACGAACCGAACTTTTGGGAAAGTTCGTAACGAATCTGGTTCGTTACGGTTCGGTTCGCTCATCCCTAGTCTCTACTCTAAATAATTGCAGAGACAAACAAATACCAGCAGACAAAAAACACAAAAGCAGAATTGTACAGCAATAGGTCAGACCAGACGGGCTCCGCTGTATCAAACAAGAGACAGAAGACAAGCCAAGCTTAGAAACAGATGGGCTAGACAGTACCAAACACGTGAGACAGAGAGTGGTGATATGCTGCAATATCAGACATGGCATGGCCCATAGGCAACAGTGGTACAGTTGTCTAATTTTAGACAAGTTTCACAATGTTTGTTAATAATTGACTCCAGCAGCAATATCAGATTAACTTTCTGTTTTCTTGGAGAAGTTTAGGTCTAGATTGAGAAAAATGAATTTTGAGTGAGTTATTAGCTAATTATTGTTGAGCAGATAAGAAGAGATAAGATGGACTTTGCTGAGAAAAGTGAAAATAGCAGGTTGCTCCTCTTTGGATAATAAGCAGAGCGGTTTTCTTTGACATGTTACTGCGTCTGGGGTCAGCCTGCGTTATGACATTTAAAGCTAGATATCGATCCTGAAAGTAGTTTTGTTCTGACACCTGAGGACAAAACACTTGTGTCTGAAATAGCTGGGATAAAATGACTTCCAGTTGAGCTACAAAGGCAGCAGTATGCTGTTATTAATTTACCATATGAACAACTTAGCAATTAGACCCAGACAGGTAAAAGGGTTGTCCAGCGGGAAAGAACTTTTAGCAAAAGGCTGAGAGAGGATGAAAACACTAATAGCTCACCGGTCCTCCAAGGCTTGGACATTTACCTTGTCTCTACATCCTCGTCTCATCTTGACACACAGGTAATGCCAGGAGATGCCTGCTCAGAAGGGATGAGCGAACTTTTGAAAAGTTCGGTTCGCTTTGCTTCTGGTGAACTTTTGTGAAGTTCGGATTCGTACGAACCGAACCTAAAACGAACCTTGCTATAATGGCTGAATAATTGCTGCTACAATAATGGGAGTCAGATAGGGTATAGTTTCGTTTACTTGCAGTTGCTATTACAATGAAAAAAGTGGAAAAATCCAAGTGACTTCAACAACGGCGACGCAAAATATACGCATATTTGAGAATTTACACGAATGCGTACGCTAATGCGAACATTCCCGCACAAATAACGAACATACAGTCTAGCGTTGTCAAAGGTACGTTACTTAACTGAATGAATATGTACGCATTAGCGTACGCATACACTGCGTCTGCGAACATTCCTACTCAAGTAACAAAACATACAGTCTAGCGTTGTCAAAGGTACGCTACTTAATAATGTACACTAATGCGTACGCTAATGCGTATGAATTCATAAAATGCGTGTACACATTAGTGAACATTCTCAAATATGCGTATATTTTGAGTCGCCGTTATTTTAACCAAATTCGTTACGAACTTTCTCAAAATTCGGTTCGGTGAATCTGGTTCGTTACGGTTCGGTTCGCTCATCCCTACTGCTCAGCCAATCACAAGCTGCAGTAGGGTCCCATCACAGTCATTGGTTGGCCAATTGGTTGGTCATCTTTTGGCATTTCCTGTTGGACAAGCCAGGAGCCATTAAAGAGGTTGTCTCACCTCATACATTGGTGGCATATTGCTAGGTTATACCATCAACGGCAAATAGACGTGGGTCCCACCCCTGTGACCTGCTCCCAAAGGTGAAGAAATGCTCTCCATTAATGTCTATGGGAGTTTTGAAAATGGAAGAGTGCACAAGATAATTTTTGGAGATTAGTGTTAAGTTCTCAAAACTTTGATTCGGCTGCTTTGCCGAATTTCACAAAGAAATTTGTTTTGTGCCGAATTACTTCATCATGAAGTCGATGAGTCGATGTTGTTTTACCTCCATTTTAGGGAAAATTGATTAGTTACCATGAAGTACGAGGAAATTCAGCTTTGTGGCAAATTGAATTTTCCCTGAAATTCGGTTTGAAGTCCACTTCGTGAACTTCGATTTGCTTAACACTAATTATTTTCAGAAGTCCTATAGAAATTCATGGAGAGTGCACTCCGCAAGTGCAGCCATCGCTCCATTCTCCTCTATAGGACTGATGGAAATTTCCAAGCCAGTGCTCAGCTGTTTTCAGAACTTCTTTGTGTTTAGGTTGGTTATGTATGCACAGATGCCTTCCGTTCAGTTTGGGGTCCTACAGTTAAGTCACCAATGTCAGTTTCAGAACAGGAGAAGCAGGGGATGAGTGAGGTTTCTATGGCGTCTTGTGTTTTATTTTGTATTATTTTTTTTAATACACTCTGAGCCCTTTCCTAAAAATGTCCAATTTCCTGGTGCAATGGCTTAGATACATGAAACTCTAACACTTCTGTCTTGAGATATGTCTCCTTCTTTCTCTTTCTATGTCACCCCTTTAATGGAGTACGGTTATAAATGTGACTTAAAGGGGTTGTCTCATGAAAAATATTCTATAGTTTTCAAACCAGCACCTGGATCTGAATACTTTTGTAATTGCATGTAATTAAAAATTCTGTATAGCTACTGAGTTATTCAGTAAAATGTATCTGTATCGTGCCACTTAATTTCTTATTTATTTAAACTGCTCACTGAGAAGGCCGCACATGCTCAGTTTCATCCTTCAACGGCCTCCTGACCTGTGAAAGGGAGAGCATGGACACACACCCTGAGCTGTGATAGGGAGAGCATGGGCACGCCCCCTGAGCTGTGATAGGGAGAGCTGAGACACGCCCCCTGAGCTGCAGCAGAAAAGACACTCCCCTTGATCTATCAGCTTGATATAAATCTAGCAGAGCCATGAATGTGGAGATCTCTGGATCAATGTGAGGTACAAAGCTGGTTCTAGCTTTGTTAGAAAGAGGCTGTCATGTACTATATGATGTCTGATTTTCATTTCTTTACATTATTTGTGGGATAACCCCTTTAAATCAGCTCGACAGTCTAACCTGCCCACTTTCTCAACTGGAGTGAATGGTATAAAAATACAAAATCTAGCAATTTTTTTTTGCACAAAACTCATTCTGCAACTTTTTGAAGCCCTAAATCTGGAATGCAGGGTATGATAAATACCCCTCATAGTATCTTTAGTTATCCATGGATTGGATTACTGATCATTACAGATAATGGCTGTATTCATGTAACATTCTTTTCTTCCTGCTACTTTTCATGCAGCAAGAATCCTTGATGTGGGTGACCTTTCTGGTACTTTGGTAACGTATATGTCAGTTATGCTGAATACCAGCTTTGCAGCTTAAAATAAGAATGAGCTGAACTAGAAAAGATATTGGAACAGAATAACAGTCAGATAGATATTGATAGGTAGAGCAGGTCTCTGACAGAATCACTAGAAAGAAAAAGCAATAGTTTGCAAATGCACTGAAGTGGAAAGCTGCATAAAAAAATGTTTGAAAAAATTATTTTCAGCCCAAAATCCAATATCCTTTAGGCCCCATGAACACAACCGTGTAGTTTAGTTAAATGTAAACTCAAGATCAGCAAACACTGAAACCGAGCGTGCACATGCTGTATCGTGGTGCGGACCCATTGACTTCAATTGGTCAGCGATCCACATGTTGCAGCCAAAGATAGGACAACTCTGCACAGACCGAAAAGCACACAGAAGCTTCTCCCTGCCCGCTGTAACCTCTGATAGTCTTCAGGCCTAGTGCATGTAGCATTTCAGAAGCTGGCACTGGTGGCTTGATGACATAGCACCTGAGCTGGCCAGCGTGCAGCTCAAGACACAGGCTGGAAGATGCTTGTGTCCTGCAACGCACCCTGACAGCGGCGTAGAGGTTATTTTTCTTTGACAGCATGCCATTAGTTGACTATGGGAGGGGGTACACTACTGGAGGTTTTTACTGGGGGCACTAAAACAGGGGATTTTTTTGAACTGGCACGTTATTATGGGGCATTTTTTACTGGCACACTTTATAGGGATTTTTTTTTTCTACTGATAGGCATTATAAGGTGGTAATTTTGTACAGGACTACAATATCAATTCCCCTTCACTAGAACCTCGGGGGTCATTAATATATATTCAACAGGTGGGCTTTGGCCCAAAATTTCCCCCTCTCTATGGGTTCCAATGTACCCTAAAAAATAACCTTTAATTAATTTCTCTCTAAAAAAACTGACACCACATCTAAAACTCTCACCAGGAGGTAGTCTCCCATGTAACCTATCTATCATGGGTGTTGTGCCCGCGTTGTAAGGCGCGCAAGGTCCACTAGGACATATGTAGCAATTTGTTTGAAATTTACAACATGTATGAGGGAAGGGGGGGCAGAGAGGGGCGATTTTAACCCCTATCCTCAAACCCTCTATAGCGTCTCCTTCACACAGAGGAGTTAGAAGGTTGGGTATATGTTAATAGGCTGTGTCATACCCTATGGGGATCCTGTTTTGTTATACTATTTGATTTGTGCAAGCCCCACTATCAATAGTCACTACTTTGTTTATTTAGTAGGGTAATGCCTCCTCAGTGCATGATTGTACCTTGCACTGATACTGTATATCAGAATATATTGAATCTTGCAGGCAACCCCCTATATAGGGAACACACGCACCTATTATACCCTGTGCAGGCCTTGTTCGACTGCACTGAAGCTTAACCTATATTGTCACACAACCATGCTCTATCGATCTAACCCTGTGCAGGCCTTAGGATGGCTGCACTATTGCTATCCTAACTATTGGTACACACCGCACAACGCAGGCACACATTCACACTCCACCATTGTTTGTTATGAGAGACAGCCCCCTGTGTCTAAAATCACTGCGCACCCATTCCCGACATGTTTCGCCGCTATGCGGCTTTGTCAAGGGAAAAAGCGGTACTGCGTAGTGACTATTGATAGTGGGGCTTGCACAAATCAAATAGTATAACAAAACAGGATCCCCATAGGGTATGACACAGCCTATTAACATATACCCAATTTTGTACAGGCACACATTATAAAGGGGATTGTTTTGTACTGGCGTAAATTATAAGGGGGAATTTTTTGTACTGGTGCACATTATAAGAGGTCATTTTTTTTCTGCACCCATTATGTGGGGTAATGTTTTTTCTACTGGCATGCATTATAAGGGGATATTTCTTTACTGGCACACATTATAAAGGGGTATTTTTAGCACTGACACACATTATAAGGGGGATTTTTTACTGGCACACATTATAAGGAGATGTTTTTGTACTGGCACACATTGTAAGTAGGGATGAGTGAACTTTTGAAAAGTTCGGTTTGGCGAACTTTCGTGAAATTCGGATTCGTACGAACCGAACCTAAAACGAACCTTGCTATAAAGGCTGAATAATTGCAGCTACAATAGTGGGAATCTGATAGGGTATAGTTTTGTTTAGTTGCAGTTGCTATTACAATGAAAAAAGTGGCAAAAATCAAAGTGCAAAAATAGTCGTCGACAGCTAGGTCGACAACATTTGACAGCATTGGAGATGTCTTCTGGAGCAGTCCATGTCATGCCAGAGCACCAAAAACACACGGTAGATCGTGGTACCAGCCCAAGAATAGGCTGCGTTGAAGTCGATGCGGTCTCAGTGACATCACAGGTCAGAAGACAGACAGGCTTACCATTTAATTAGACCTTGTGCACCCCAGAACAGGTACACATTAGCCAAGGTGTAAGTGATTACACGGGACATAGGACACAAAGTGCAAGTAGGCAACACCGGCAACATTGCCTTGGACCCAGTAGGGTGGAAAACAGACATTTGACAGTGGAACCAACAGCAGAAATAGAACTGTATTGGACCCAGTACGGTTGAGAACAGACAATTGACGGAGGAGGAGGCGGCAGCACTTGATAGCACCCAGTCCAGTATAGTTGAGAAGAGACAATTGACGGAGGAGGAGGAGGCGGCAGCACTTGATAGCACCCAGGCCAGTATAGTTGAGAAGAGACAATTGAAAGAGGAGGAGGCGGCAGCACTTGATTGCACCCAGGCAAGTATAGTTGAGAAGAGACAATTGACGGAGGAGGAGGCGGCAGCACTTGTATAGCACACAGTCCACTATAGTTGAGAAGAGACAATTGACAGAGGAGTAGGCGGCAGCACTTGTATAGCACCCAGGCCAGTATAGTTGAGAAGAGACAATTGACGGAGGAGGAGGAGGCGGCAGCACTTGTATAGCACCCAGGCCAGTATAGTTGAGAAGAGACAATTGACGGAGGAGGAGGCGGCAGCACTTGATGGCACCCAGGCAAGTATAGTTGAGAAGAGACAACTGACGGAGGAGGAGGCGGCAGCACTTGTATAGCACCGAGGCCAGTATAGTTGAGAAGAGACAATTGACGGAGGAGGAGGCGGCAGCACTTGATTGCACCGAGGCCAGTATAGTTGAGAAGAGACAATTGACGGAGGAGGAGGAGGCGGCAGCACTTGATAGCACCCAGGCCCAGTATAGTTGAGAAGAGACAATTGACGGAGGAGGAGGAGGCGGCGGCAGCACTTGTATAGCACCCAGGCCAGTATAGTTAAGAAGAGACAATTGACGGAGGAGTAAGCGGCAGCACTTGTATAGCACCCAGGCCAGTATAGTTGAGAAGAGACAATTGACGGAGGAGGAGGCGGCAGCACTTGTAAAGCACCCAGGCCAGTATAGTTGAGAAGAGACAATTGACGGAGGAGGAGGCGGCAGCACTTGATTGCACCCAGGCAAGTATAGTTGGGAAGAGACAATTGACGGAGGAGGAGGCGGCAGCACTTGTATAGCACCCAGGGCAGTATAGTTGAGAAGAGACAATTGACGGAGGAGGAGGCGGCAGCACTTGATAGCACCCAGCCAGTATAGTTGAGAAGAGACAATTGACGGAGGAAGAGGCGGCAGCACTTGATTGCACCCAGGCCAGAAATAGTTGAGAAGAGACAATTGACGGAGGAGGAGGCGGGCAGCACTTGTACGGCACCCAGGCCAGTATAGTTGAGAAGAGACAATTGACGGAGGAGGAGGAGGCGGGAGCACTTGTATAGCACCCAGGCCAGTATAGTTGAGAAGAGACAATTGACGGAGGAGGAGGCGGCAGCACTTGATTGCACCCAGGCAAGTATAGTTGAGAAGAGACAACTGACGGAGGAGGGGCGGCAGCACTTGTATAGCACCCAGGCCAGTATAGTTGAGAAGAGACAATTGACGGAGGAGGAGGCGGCAGCACTTGATTGCACCGAGGCCAGTATAGTTGAGAAGAGACAATTGACGGAGGAGGAGGAGGCGGCAGCACTTGATAGCACCCAGGCCAGTATAGTTGAGAAGAGACAATTGACGGAGGAGGAGGAGGCGGCGGCAGCACTTGTATAGCACCCAGGCCAGTATAGTTGAGAAGAGACAATTGACGGAGGAGTAAGCGGCAGCACTTGTATAGCACCCAGGCCAGTATAGTTGAGAAGAGACAATTGACGGAGGAGGAGGCGGCAGCACTTGTATAGCACCCAGGCCAGTATAGTTGAGAAGAGACAATTGACGGAGGAGGAGGCGGCAGCACTTGATTGCACCCAGGCAAGTATAGTTGAGAAGAGACAATTGACGGAGGAGGAGGCGGCAGCACTTGTATAGCACCCAGGGCAGTATAGTTGAGAAGAGACAATTGACGAAGGAGGAGGCGGCAGCACTTGATAGCACCCAGGCCAGTATAGTTGAGAAGAGACAATTGACGGAGGAAGAGGCGGCAGCACTTGATTGCACCCAGGCCAGAATAGTTGAGAAGAGACAATTGACGGAGGAGGAGGCGGCAGCACTTGTACGGCACCCAGGCCAGTATAGTTGAGAAGAGACAATTGACAGAGGAGGAGGCGGCAGCACTTGATTGCACCCAGGCAAGTATAGTTGAGAAGAGACAATTGACGGAGGAGGAGGCGGCAGCACTTGTATAGCACCCAGGCCAGTATAGTTGAGAAGAGACAATTGACGGAGGAGGAGGCGGCAGCACTTGATTGCACCGAGGCCAGTATAGTTGAGAAGAGACAATTGACGGAGGAGGAGGAGGCGGCAGCACTTGATAGCACCCAGGCCAGTATAGTTGAGAAGAGACAATTGACGGAGGAGGAGGAGGCGGCGGCAGCACTTGTATAGCACCCAGGCCAGTATAGTTAAGAAGAGACAATTGACGGAGGAGTAAGCGGCAGCACTTGTATAGCACCCAGGCCAGTATAGTTGAGAAGAGACAATTGACGGAGGAGGAGGCGGCAGCACTTGTATAGCACCCAGGCCAGTATAGTTGAGAAGAGACAATTGACGGAGGAGGAGGCAGCAGCACTTGATTGCACCCAGGCAAGTATAGTTGAGAAGAGACAATTGACGGAGGAGGAGGCGGCAGCACTTGTATAGCACCCAGGGCAGTATAGTTGAGAAGAGACAATTGACGGAGGAGGAGGCGGCAGCACTTGATAGCACCCAGGCCAGTATAGTTGAGAAGAGACAATTGACGGAGGAAGAGGCAGCAGCACTTGATTGCACCCAGGCCAGAATAGTTGAGAAGAGACAACTGACGGAGGAGGAGGCGGCAGCACGTGTATAGCACCCAGGCCAGTATAGTTGAAAAGAGACAATTGACGGAGGAGGAGGCGGCAGCACTTGATTGCACCGAGGCTAGTATAGTTGAGAAGAGACAATTGACGGAGGAGGAAGAGGCGGCAGCACTTGATAGCACCCAGGCCAGTATAGTTGAGAAGAGACAATTGACGGAGGAGGAGGAGGTGGCGGCAGCACTTGTATAGCATCCAGGCCAGTATAGTTGAGAAGAGACAATTGACGGAGGAGGAGGAGGCAGCACTTGATTGCACCCAGGCCAGAATAGTTGAGAAGAGACAATTGACGGAGGAGGAGGCGGCAGCACTTGATTGCACCCAGGCCAGTATAGTTGAGAAGAGACAATTGACAGAGGAGGAGGCGGCAGCACTTGATTGCACCCAGGCAAGTATAGTTGAGAAGAGACAATTGACGGAGGAGGAGGCGGCAGCACTTGTATAGCACACAGTCCAGTATAGTTGAGAAGAGACAATTGACGGAGGAGTAGGCGGCAGCACTTGTATAGCACCCAGGCCAGTATAGTTTGAGAAGAGACAATTGACGGAGGAGGAGGAGGCGGCAGCACTTGTATAGCACCCAGGCCAGTATAGTTGAGAAGAGACAATTGACGGAGGAGGAGGCGGCAGCACTTGATTGCACCCAGGCAAGTATAGTTGAGAAGAGTCAACTGACGGAGGAGGAGGCGGCAGCACTTGTATAGCACCCAGGCCAGTATAGTTGAGAAGAGACAATTGACGGAGGAGGAGGCGGCAGCACTTGATTGCACCGAGGCCAGTATAGTTGAGAAGAGACAATTATTATTATTATTATTATTATTATTATTATTTATTATTAAAGCGCCATTCATTCCACAGCGCTGTACATGTTAAAAGGGGTTTACATACATAGTCTAGACAATTGCTCTAGGACAAACAAGTTACAGACTGGTACAGAAGGAGAGAGGGCCCTGCCCGTGAAGGCTTACAATCTATGCGGTATGGAGGACACAGTAGGTGAGGGTAAAGCTGGTCATGGCAGTGTAGCAGCAGCAGGGTCACAGGTTGTAGGCTTGTCTGAAGAGGTGGGTTTTCAGATTTCTTTTGAAGGATTCCACTGTAGGTGAGAGTCTGATATGTTGGGGTACAGAGTTCCAGAGTATTGGGGCTGCGCGGAGAAATCCTGGAGGCGATTGTGTGAAGAGTTGATAAGAGTGGAGGAGAGAAGGAGGTCTTGTGAGGATCGGAGATTACGTGTGGGGATGTATCGGGAGAGTAGTTCTGAGATGTAGGGAGGGGACAGGTTGTGGACGGCCTTGTATGTATTTGTTAGTATTTTAAACTGAATTCTCTGGGGAATGGGGAGCCAGTGAAGGGATTGGCAAAGGGGAGAGGCAGAGGAGTAACCGGGTGAGAGGTGGATTAGTCGGGCAGCAGAGTTGAGGATAGATTGGAGGGGGCTAGGGTGCTAGATGGAAGGCCACAGAGGAGAATGTTGCAGTAGTCTAAGCGGGAGATGATGAGGGCATGTATTAGTACTTTGGCAGACTCATAGTTGAGGAACGCACGGATACGGGAGATATTTTGAGTTGGAGGCGGCAGGTGGTGGAAAGGGCTTGGATGTGCGGTCTGAAGGAGAGTGCAGAATCCAAGGTCACTCCAAGGCAGCGGACCTGTTTAACGGGGGAGAGTGTGCAGTCGTTGATGGTGATAGATAGGTCTGTTGGGAGGGCTGTGCAAGATGGTGGAAAGATGATAAATTCTGTTTTATCCATGTTAAGTTTTAGAAAGCGTGAGGAAAAGAAAGAGGATATTGAAGATAGGCATTGTGGGACTCTGGATAGTAAGGTGGCGATGTCTGGACCAGAGAGGTAGATTTGTGTGTCATCAGCATAAAAGTGATACTGAAAGCCATGGGACTCTATGAGCTGTCCCAGGCCAAAGGTATAGATAGAGAAGAGCAGGGGACCTAGGACTGAGCCTTGTGGGACACCAACAGAGAGGGAATGGGAGGAGGAGGTGGCGTGAGAGTGGCAGACGCTAAATGTCCGGTCTGTGAGGTATGATGCAATCCATGAGAGGGCCAGGTCAGTAATGCCAAGAGACGAGAGAGTTTGTAGTAGAAGGGAGTGGTCGACGGTGTCAAAGGCAGAGGACAGGTCAAGGAGGAGGAGAACAGAGGTAATGTTTTTTGGTTTTGGCTGCTAGCAGATCGTTTGGTGACTTTTATAAGGGCAGTTTTCAGTCGAGTGGTGGGGTCGGAAGCCTGACTGTAGTTGGTCAAAGAGTGAGTAGGAGGAGAGGTGAGAGGACAGTTCTGAATGGACATGTTGCTCAAGTAGCTTTGAGGCATATGGCAGAAGTGATATGGGGCGATAGCTGGACAGAGAAGATGGGTCGAGTGAGGGTTTTTTAAGGATGGGTTTAATTGTAGCGTGTTTAAAACCAGAGGGGAAGACACCAGAGGTCAGAGATAGGTTGAAGAGATGAGTTAGGGCTGGGATGAACACTGAGGAGAGGTTGGGAATGAGGTGGGATGGGATTGGGTCAAGTGCGCAGGTGGTGAGATGTGATCTGGAGAGTAGGGTGGAAAGGTATTCTTCTGTAATTGTGGAGAAGCAGGTTTTGGTGGAAGAGTACTGAGCAGTTATGTAGAGGGGCTGAGGGGACTGTGCACTGAAGCCTTCTCTGATGTTGACGATCTTTTGTATTAAGTATGTGGCAAAGTCCTCTGCTGAGATAAGAGATGAAGGTGGGGCGCCGGTGGACGGAGAAGAGAGTTAAAAGTGTTGAACAGTTGTTTGGGGTTGTGGGACAGAGAAGATATTAGAGATGAGAAGTAGGCTTGTTTTGCATCAGAGAGTGATGATTTGAAAATGAGGAGGGATTGCTTGTATGTGGTGAAGTGATCCTTTGAATGGGATTTCTTCCATTGCCGCTCAGCAGCTCTGGAAGCTTGTCTGAGTTTCTTGGTCAGGTCTGTGTGCCAGGGTTGTCTGTTGATTTTCCGGGATTTGTGGAGTGTGAGGGGGGCAAACAGAGTCCAGGGCTGTAGTTATTGTGGTGTTATACAGAGTGGTGGCAACATCAGGGTCTTTGAGGGAATGAATGTTGGAGAGAGGTGAAAGAGATTCCGAAAGTAGGTAAAAGTCGAGATGTTTAAGGTTCCTGCAGGG